>SSSI01003006.1:0-10856 GCA_004796505.1 Oryzaephilus surinamensis
TCTGACATACGTCTCCGGCAATGTTTAAATATTTGATAAATATAATATGTGAACGTATGTCTTTGACAAACTGAAGTGGAAAACAAATTGTGACAATTGACATAAATAAATCGACACAATTTATGCTGTAATATTCAATAAATAATCATATTTTGAATTTTGCGCACTTTACACGCCAATTGCAAGATATGAAATTCACTAAAAAATAACTATAAGGGCATAAAAATGGCGGACCCACTTTTTGGCCCGGTCGGACATCTCATTTCGTCGGTATATATTATTTTAGGTATGTGATATGTACTCATATTTTACAATGTATTAGGTACATTATAAATACGAATACAAATCGTAATACATAATACAGTGGAACCCGGTTATAACGACTCCGGTTATAACGACAACCCGGTTATAACGTCACAATTTAAGTGGTCCCGACAAACTTCCATAAGAACAATGCAAATTTTATCCGGTTATAACGTCACTGTATATAACGTCATCCCGGTTATAACGACAGACTTTTTGTCGTTATAACCGAGAACATTTGTTTAAAATAGTACATTATAGGTATGTTATTTCCCTGAATTTATTTTTAATCCGGTGCAAATTACTTTTTCTTAGTATTTATCCAGGATCATTTGGAAATACCCATTAGTTAAATGGGGATTAATACGAAATACATATTTAGGTACAAATATTGTATACTTAACCAGGAAAATGAAACAACAACCAATTTCAAATTTCTTCAAAAACTGTTGAGTTTAATTAAATTTAGTAACATGTAGTAACTATAATAGGCATATGTTCAATTTTGTTTTATTTTGGTTTCATATATTTTATTTTTACCTAATATTATGTGTAATTTTGTTTAAGTTTTACTTAGAGATTTTTTTAAAAATTTAAAAAGGTAATTATTGTTGTTAAATTAGTAAAACCCGGTTATAACGTCATTTTTTGTCAGTCCGCTAAAATTCGTTATAACCGGGTTCCACTGTATATATAAATGTAATCTTCATGTCAAGATTCATTTTAATTGATAATTGTTTAAAAAAATCGATTGGTGACTCAATTTTCCTTATCAAGGAAATTGACAACATTAATAGTTGGTGCTCGCCTTTTTTTAAAAATTAAATTATTACAATGCATGTATTACATTTAATTAAAATAGTAGGTACTCCTATAATTTATTTAATATTCACAAAAACAAACACTATTCAAAAATTGTTGATTTAAATTCAAAATAAAACGTAAAAATCTCCAAATAAATAATTTATTTCAAAACACAATATATAATATTTTCGAAAATTGAAATTAAAACCAATCGAAAAAAGTTCATCATCTCATATGATATTTTCTCAAATAAAATATAAATTCGTAGAAAATTATCTCCAACATAACACGACAATGGGTTTTTTCATAATCATCAGTTGTCGTCTCCCATGTGGATAATTTCTCTTCAAACATCGGCTTATGTTTATTGATGTATTCTTTTAAAATTGCTCTGGTTTTCTTATTTCTTAAACAATTCTCCATACGGTCAAAATCGCTCAGTGATTTGAATTTTATGTGTTCCACAGACATTGCAAAATTGTTTAATTTTCAATTGGAATTCGATACTATTCGATCTAAGTGATTGATTGATTGATATGAAATTTGTATATGGGTGTATCTGGCTTTTTATATCTAAAATTTGGGTGGGAGTTTCTTATCTAAATGTACTATGTATACATAGTTATTGACGAGCAAATAAATGATATTTTTTTATCGTTTGTTTCTACATTAGCTATAGATGTAAAATTATAAATGTTTATCTAAATATTAAGTGAAAATAGGGCCATATTGCTGCTTCTTATGAATAAAATCTTTATTCTAAGAAATGTTCGTCTTATATAATTTAATTTAGCAATAAGAATAAAATAAATACCTATATTGATACTAAATAAATGTACACTGATTTATTTAGAATGAAAATTAATTTTTATTTTTTCATGCTATATTGAGACTTAATTTTTTTATTTCGTAATATTATGGAGAAAAGTTTCCCAATCTTCAAATTTTCTGCGAATTTTGCATTTTCTTAATGCATGTGCGTTTTTCGTTTAAATTATAAATAATTTTTGCTGAAAAATGTACAAAATCGATCCATGAAACTTATCTATCGTTTAGAAGTCAGGTGCCAAAAATTTTCACAATACCTACCCATTATCTCCTATTTATTCTTCTCTGGGAACAAACGTAAGATGACCTATTTTTTAAGAAAACTTTAATATCTTTTATTTATTTAACATTGAAATGTTGCGAAATATAGGAATCGGTAAATATTTATTTTTTAAACGGCCTCTGAAAATTGCACAGAATTAAGCTTTCATTAAGCTCAATCATTGAAATTCAAACAAATCGACATTTTGTACTTATATTTGATTAATTTTTACTTATTTTACTGAATAATTTTGCAATGAGTGTTCCTCGTGTTCTGTGAATACCTAAAATACATTTGTCTCACACAACAATATAAATAACAATATCTTATTTGTTTACAATACATATATGTACCATAGGCAAACAAATAAAGTAAAATCTATTTTACTATTTCCGAATTTCTGGCAGTTTTGTTTGCATTTTCCACAGGTTCATATCGCGAAGAGTTTATTTAACAAGTGTATTTTTTAATATTCAAATAAATACGTAGGTACATAGTACATACAAGAATATGTATATAACTTTATTCAAATGTAAACATGTCTCTCCAAAAGCACAAACGTGCGGTTCCACTTATTTATAATACATAACTTTGTTTTTTTAAAAAAAAATTAGTCAGATTATTTTAAATTCTTTAAAAACCTACCTTAGGGCATAAACACCCTGTATATAAAAATTTTCTGCCATCTATTAGCATCTAGCTGAACCTCCAAACGATTGCTTCTATTCAAATAACTGAGGTTATGTGCATTTCGAAAAATCCAAACTGAAAAATGAGTAATCAACCGAAAATAAAAAAGCTAGACGAAACAGTTATTAACCGAATTGCAGCTGGTGAAATAATTCAACGACCAGCGAACGCTCTTAAAGAATTAATTGAGAACAGGTAGTTTTTTGACCAATTAAAATTGTAGCCAATACATGTTTATTTTCTTTCATAGTTTGGACGCCAAATCCACAAATATTCAAATAACAGTAAAGGATGGCGGTTTAAAGTTGCTACAAGTAACTATAAATATATTTTACCATACAACCCGTAATTGTTCCGTATTTAGATACAAGACAATGGAACTGGTATAAATCGTGAAGATTTCGATATTGTTTGCGAACGTTTCACCACATCGAAACTGGAACAATTTGAGGACTTGCAAACAATCACAACGTACGGTTTTCGGGGCGAAGCATTGGCCAGTATTAGTCATATAGCTCATTTAACAATTACTTCCAAGACAAAAACAGATATATGCGCCTATCAGTAATCAAGAATCGGTAAAAACGAAACAAACGTGCTAAATATCGAACTTTCAGAGGGCAGTTTGTTGATGGCAAGCTGGTGAGCAAACCAAAACCCATTGCTGGAAACCAAGGCACGATTATCACCGTCGAAGATCTGTTCTACAACATGAGCGTGCGAAAAACAGTGCTTAGAAGCCCTGCCGAAGAATATCAGAAGATTTCTGACGTGGTGGGTAAGTATGCGATTCACAACGCAACCACCGGATTCGCCTTGAGGAAATCCAATGAAGGAAACGACATTAGAACACCACCGAATTCAACGTCAATGGAAAACATTCGAATTATTTATGGGAACACCATAGCGAAGTAGTTTTTTAATCAAATAAACGATCTTAAATTGATTTAAGATGTTTTTAAGGGAGTTACTTGAACTGGAAGTTAAAAATAGCGAATTTAATTTTAAAGTGGAAGGTTTGGTGTCAAATGCCAACTATAATACGAAGAAATTCACGTTTTTGTTGTTTATCAATCATCGCTTGGTCGATTGTCAAAGTAATTAACGACTATTTAGTTAAAAATTCGATAACAATTAATATTTTAGATTTGAAAAAGGCTTTGGATCACATTTACTCAACGTATTTACCAAAAAACTCGCATCCATTCGTTTATTTAAGTCTCGAATTAGATCCAAACACGATTGACGTTAACGTCCATCCTACAAAACACGAAGTTCACTTTTTAAATGAAGACCAAATCATCGAGACGATTGTCTCAGCTTTGGAGGCGAAACTGTTAGGATCGAACGACTCGCGGGCATTTTATACTCAAGTATCGTAACAATTTTATTTATATTTGTTCATGTTTAAGGGGTATTTTTAAGGCCAAACTACCGGGCGTTGTAATTGAGAACAAAGCTTGTTTAGTAGAAAGCGAAAAAACTCACAACAAAAGCATAAATCCTAAAGATTTTGTCCGAACTGATTCTAGTATGCAAAAATTGGATAAATTCTTCGGTGCTGTTCCAAGAAAACCATTTGACGATTCAATAGACAGTGATATGGATGTAAATATATCAATTGATGAAGAATTACTAGATGAAAACAATCATTTTGAACTGGATTTGTTGAATAAAACTGTGGAAAAAGAAAAATCACCGAAAAATCGCAAATTAGATAAAGCGAAAGCGAATTTAATATCGAAAGTTACGCGAGTCGATACAGAATTAACGAGTATTTTAGAACTGCGACAATCCATTGAAGAGAATTGCCATCGCATGTTACGCGAAACGTTCGCACAACATGTTTTTGTCGGCCCAATCGATCCAAATCAATCACTGATTCAATATAGTACAAAATTATATTTGTGCAACACAAAAAAGATACTAGAAGAACTTTTCTATCAATTTGTGTTGTACAATTTTGAAAATTTCCAACGTATTGTATTCGAAAATGATATGAGAGTGTCCGAATTGGCTTTATTAGCGTTGGAACAGCCTGAGTCTGGATGGACGGCCGAAGATGGTGACAAAAATGAGCTGGCGCAAAGCGTTAACAACATTTTAATCAGAAATGCTGAAATGTTGCTCTGCTATTTTGGTTTGGAGATCGATAAAGAGGGCATTTTAAAAAGTGTTCCGATATTATTAGGTATATTACAAGAATTAAAAAAAAATACACACATTTTTTTCAAATTGATCAATTCGTAGAAAATTACGTGCCTGACATGAAAGAACTGCCAATGTACGTGTTACGATTGGCTACTGAAGTGAACTGGAAGGAGGAAAAAGAGTGTTTTTGTGATTTTGCACGTGAAACAGCCAGATTTTACGCCCATGTTCCAGATGAACTTGATGAATTGAATAGAGACTGGAAATGGATTACAGAATATGTAATTTATCCAGCCATTAAGGATTATTTTATACCTCCGAAAAGTTTTACGGAAAATGCAGCTATTCTAGAAATTGCAAATTTACCAAATCTGTACAAAGTATTTGAAAGATGTTAAGCAACATATTTTTTTTATTCAAAATAAAATCTTTTTCCTACACAACAACCGAGAGTATTTTATTCTATGAAACGTAATTTTCAATTTAAAAATAAAGTTTTACTGTTGAAATGGATTCAATTGTAAACCGTTTAATTTTTCCGAAAGAAGGGCATTTACTAAAAAACAAAACAAATTAGTCAAATGACGAACTTTCGAACATGTAAATACTTTTATTCGTTCGTCTGATTGTCTCTTCATGCTCTTGCACTTTATTTGTGTATTCTATCAGCTCGTTCTTCAGCTGTCTCTCGACTTCCGAATTAAAACATCTTTTATACTCTTCAAACTCGCTCATCAGTTCCATGATACGAACCTTTTCTGTTTTCAGCATTTGATCTTTCGCCCTTAATTCATTTTGCAATTCTTCTATTTGTCTCACTTTAGCATCGTAATGATTATTAAAGTTGACAAGCATTTGATTGGCCTTCAATAAATCTTTTGCTAATTCATCGTTAACTTGTTGTTTTTGAGCTATAAACATAGTTGTTTTCTCCAAATCACGGTGAAGTTCCTCCTAAAAACAATATTTAATCCAAAACTAGTTGCTAACTTTTTATTAGTGAATACGTTTTTCTGCTGTAAATCTACCAGAAGACTGTCTTGCTCTTTTATTCGTTTATTCAGTTCCACAATTAGTTTTTCGTCGCTTTCTTTCAGCGATCTGAGAGCTGTATTCTGTTTTCTAAGTTCAATGATGACGTTCGAACTTTGATCAGCCTCTAAACGTAGATTTTCGATTGTTTTTAATAATCTAGCAGTGGAATCGCTCTTCTGGACTGTTTCCTTTTTAATTCGTTCCACTTCACGATGCAATTTCAACAATCGTTCATGAATAACGCAAATTTTCTTAACGATAATCGATTCGATTTCCTTTAATTTCATATTGAACGAATCGTCAATTAATTTCAAGTCCTTTAACAAATAAACTGAAGATATAAAAGTTTAGTTTCACGTTTTGCGTTGCTTACGTTCAAAAATGAGTATTTCAGCTTCTTCTGTTGTAACGTAAGCGAATGTATTTGCTGATTTTGGGAACTGATATTCATTTGATATGATTTGATTTGAACTTTTTGTCTTTCGTTAATACCCTAGATAAAATGAATATGGAAAAAAGAACATTTTTACACTACAACTTACATGAACCCTCTGGAGATTATTTATCATCTCATTGTAAATATCTCTTTGATTGGTGATCATTAAGTCCAACGTAAGATAAATAATTGACTTAATCTTTGATTTGAAGTAAAAAACCAATGTGCATTTTTTGTCGTGTACTTCGCACTTAAGAAACCTGTAACAGCAAACAGCTATATAATGATGACTATCGCTAGAAGAATACACGCGGGTACATTTCTCTTTTCTCGTACTGGTCCAGCATTTCAACGAGATCATTTTTAAATTCATTAAAATTAATGTCGAGTTTTTGAACTGTTTTCATCACTTCAAAATCACCAAGATCAACTTTTTCCGTGTAATTGAATAGAAAATCCCCGACTGCTCTTAATTTTATTTGCTACAATTAGTATTGTTTAGTTAAACACCAAAATTACGTTACAAAATACAAACCAAAGCATCACAGTAGTCTGATATATGGATATTTATGTCCCTTTCTTCAATTATACCTCTTTTATCGTGAATTGGGACACGAAGCTGTTTATCATAGATGCAAGTACAGTCTTTTTCACTCATATTTTATTAACAAAATTTGAACAAAATTAAACGTAAATACTGTTCGTAAAGTGAGGTTAAGAAATATTCAAATAATCTAGTGAAAAAACGAAAATAACTAAATTTTTTATTCTGTCATTTTCCGTTATTTTCCTTTTTATAATGATATTTTTCGATAATTTTCCAATAAAATAAAAATTATTTAGCTTAAATTGTATCCCATATCATACACGTATTATTATTTTCACTATGGTTGTCGAAGAATTGGTCAACCAGGTAAAAATTTTGAGGTTATATTGTGGACCCCCTTTAAAATAAGTTCAATTTCAGCCCCCTGTAGTGCGAGCCATATTCGCTGAAGACTTAAACGAACTTATAAAATACCAGCAGGATGTAAATACTCAAGGTAGATAATTTTAAGCATTCTTAACTCGTCAGAAATATCCAAATTTCTCTAAATAGATTCTGGTAAACGAACTCCTCTTCATGCTGCCGCTTTCAAAGGTGACCAAATGATGGTGGACATCCTTCTGCAGAACGGAGCTCGTGTTAATGCCAAAGATGTCAAATGGGCCACCCCATTGCACTATGCATGTTATGCGCGTAGTGATAAAACAGTGGAATCTTTACTAAAACATCAGGCCACAGCTAGTGCCAGAAATCGTCTTTGGCTAACACCACTGCACGTGGCAGCGGCCAACGATGCATACGCTTGCATCGAGAAACTGCTCAATTATATACCCAACATAAACGTAACCGACAATTTGGGCCGAACAGCTTTGCATCACGCCGCCTACAACGGTCACACTTTCATCGCTGAATTGCTCATTTCGAACGGCTGTATTGTGAACGCTTGTGATAAACGTGACCGCAAACCACTCCACTATGCTGTACAAGTTGGACATGTGGATTTAGTGGAACTGTTACTAAAATACGGAGCTGATGTTAATGCAAAAGACAGAAACCAGTATACGCCGTTACACACGGCCGCTACTAGCGGTATTTCCCATAATAATCTAATCGAATTTCCTACTATTTGTTGCCGTTTCAGAACTCGACACTGTTTACAAACTATTATTGTCTTTTGGGGCTGATGTGAATGCAAAAAACGCCTATGGCAATACACCATTGCACATTGCGTGCTTGAATGGCAATTTGGTGGCTTGTCAGGAACTTGTGGCGGCAAATGCCGATATAGAAGCGGTCAATTTTCGCGGACAAACACCACTACATATAGCTGCTGCCAGTACGAATGGTGTCAATTGTTTAAATTATCTTATACTGGAAGGTGCCAATATTAATGTGCAAAGTGACGATGGCAGAACACCATTACATATGACCGCAATTCATGGACGATTCACCAGAAGTAAAACACTGATCGATAAAGGGGCACATGTGGATGCTGCAGACAAAAATGGATCGACGGCATTACATATAGCGGCACAGTATGGGCACGATTTGTTGGCTAACACATTGCTGAGTTTCGGGGCTGATCCGTTGAAAAAGGGGTGAGAACGTCTCACAAATTTGTTGACACTATAATTTTCTTTAATTGTTTTTAACAGCTTCGAAGGCAGAACACCGTTGCATATGTGCTGTTTATCCGGTTACATAGAATGTTGTCGAAAAATCCTACAAACTGAAGTCGATATCAATGCACAAGACGATAGTGGTAAAACGCCAATTCATTGTGCCGCCTACAAGGGCTCCATCGAGTGCCTGGACTTGTTGGTCAGCAAGGGTGGTAATTTTCTAATAAAAGACAGCCTGGAACGTCTTCCATTGCACTATGCAGCCTCCCAAGGGCATTATCAATGTGTTTTCACACTGGTCGGCATTGGTAGTCCAACAAATGGGACTGATATTGAGGGCTGTACACCCTTACATTTGGCTAGTGGTTATGATATGGATGGTAAATGTGTTGAATATCTTTTAACGCACAAATCTGATCCAAATGTAAAAAACAATCGTGGTTTTACGCCACTTTATTACGGTATTATGGGTTTTAATGTTTGTGGTGTTACCAAATTGTTGAATTTACAAGGAATTGATGTGTTATGTAGGGATGTTAATGGTGTTACACCGCTTCATTTAGCCGTAATTATTTATTTGAATTAATATTGATGGTTATTAGAGTGAAAATTGAATTTTTTATAGGCGAAATTGGGCATTCTAGATGTACTAAAAGCGATTTTATCATATTATCATGATGTTAACATTCAAACTGAATTAGGTTTTACACCATTAATATTGGCAGCAAAAGAAGGGCACAGTGAATGTATAAAATTGTTGTTAAATTGTGGTGCAAAAGTGGGCATATGTGATAAAATCAATAATATGACTGCAATACATTACAGTGCCAAAAATGGACATTTTATGTCATTAATGTTGTTATTGGAACAATGTGGAATTGAAAATAAAGAAGCGGTCGTCAATATGTTCGATAGGTAAATAAAAATTACAACAAAAATCATTTGATTTCCATCAAAAATTCGTATTTGTATTACAGACAACGTAGGACGGCATTAATGCTCGCCGTTTCCGGCAGCTATTTTGAATGTGTTCAAATTTTATTAATGTATGGTGCTGATCCGAATATTGTCGATACAGACAATCATTCGTGTTTATTTCGTGCTGTGGTCAATGGACAAAACACAATAACTGCATTGTTGGAAAGCAAAGCCGATGTGCATATTGTCGATGTAAATGGTAAAAATGTGCTCCATTTAGCTGCCGCTTGTGGTCATCTAGTATGTTTACAACTAATTCTAAATTATATGAGCGAAGAAGCATCACAAACACTAGATAATCAACAATGTTCTGCTTTGCATTGGGCCTGTTACAATGGACATTCGAAATGTGTTGAATATTTATTGAAACAAAATATTTTTAAAACATTAAATGGAAATTTATTCTCGCCAGTTCATTGTGCAACGTAAGAACCACATACCTATAAAATATATACCGCTTCAACCCACATACCTATATAATGTATACCGACGAAGTAAAATGTCCGACTGGGTAAAGTCACTAAATATACAAAGTACCGCAATAGTCCGCCATGTTTGATCTATTATTAGGCGCTAAATTTAAATTTTCGTGACAGCATGTACGACAGCAATACAAAATACACGCTGTCACGAAAATTTAAATTTAGCGCCTAATAATAGATCAAACATGGCGGAGTATTGCGGTACTTTGTATATTTAGTGACTTTACGACAGGGCTAAAGAGTGGGTTCGCCATTTTTATGCCCTTAGTGTATTTTTTAGTGAATTTCATATCTTGCAATTGGCATATAAAGTGCGCAAAATTCAAAATATGATTATTTATTGAATATTACAAAATAATTGTGTCAATTTATTTATGTCACTGACAATTTATGTCAAATGTCACAATTTAGTTATAAATTTAGTTACAACCGCTAAATCAGACTGGCGTATTATAAAATTCTAGCTTTCCAATTCAGTTTGTTAAAGACATACGTTTACATACTGTGTTTATCAAATATTTAAACATCGCCGAAAACGTATGTCAGAAAATGACAAATAGAAAACCGCTTTTAGGTAACTTTACACCAACTAAGGGCATAAAAATGGCGTCGTTTTCTTTCTCTTTTTACTAGCACATACCTATAAAATATATACTGCTTCAACCTTACTAAAATCACATTAAAAACTGGGCCAGTAAAAAGAGATAGAAAACGACGC
>SSSI01003007.1:3771-19798 GCA_004796505.1 Oryzaephilus surinamensis
ATTAATTGGAATTGAACTATCGAAATTTTACGGGATTTGCACATTTTTTTTTGTGTGTATGTATAGAAATTCAACATATTTTTTTTGTTTGCTTTTGTTATTATATTTTTTTGGCAAATTATCAATTCGTTTGAGTTTTTCTGGGTCAGCATAGAAATGATTTGATTATCTTTATACAATTTTTTAACCAAATATCTACATACTGTAATATTATCAATGTTTTTCTATGAGGCACCAATTGGGACTTACATTTCTTAAATATATGTAAGTAAAATTTTTGTAACATCATTTTTGTAAATTTGTAATATTAAATTTTACAAATAAATACATATATTAGTAATCAATATTCAATATGTATATAAAAAATTAAAAATATTTGACTTTTCACGCAACTTCCACTTTAACTAGTGCCATCTATGAATCTCACTTAAAAATTTAATATTTTTATGTATTATATTTGATTATTTAAGAATGAAAGTTTTTGAAATTTTGAAAAATCGAACATTTTTGTTGGTGTATCCAAAATGAAAAATTGGTGGAGTTTTTTGGCAGCATTTTTCGAGAATTTCTATATAATCAGGTATACTCACAGATACTTCAATTTTTTGAAAATATAGGTGTACACTATATCACTATATCACTCTACATACATATATGTATATAATCTTCAAAGTTAATAAACATATTGTGTTAATAGGCGCCTCATATTTTCCTATTGTTTCTAAATAACAGCGTTTTCTTTTTTTACAGATGAAAAGTTTGGAAATGGCCGTAGTAATAAAACTTGAAATGGAATTGGATGGAATTTAAGGTATGTAGCAAATTTGAATTGGAACTAAAGTCTAAACTATTTTCGTACAAACCAATATTAGGGTTGAATTTACTCTATTCTCTTCTTACAAAATATCTGAAAGACTGTTGCGTTCACAATTACAAACAAATAACAATCTAAATACACTATCCATATAGAAGCACAGCAGAATTTAATGTCTTTCGTTTGATATCAAACGGGACATCGATTAAAAAGTTAAATCAACTTCAATTTCAGGACTAGGGGGTTGTTTTTTCTTGTAATATAAATAAATTCATGCGACCTTAACCTGAAAAGTTATAAAATCGTGTAGACCGTCCCCAGAAAATTCATCATTGGCTCCCCAAGACAAGTCAAAAGGAACAAAGGTTTCATATCTTCGATACCAATTTTTTCTCCTTTATATTAATACAATTCCAGAATAGAAATTCCTTCCCTCCGCCCCCAATGACAGCACGAAACTCATTCCATGTCACATTAATTTCATCCCCAACATCATCCACCTGGTTATTATTAGAAATGTCATTTTTGATCGCCGAAAAGTTTCTTAAAAGAAAGTTAAATTCCAACACATCTCACCATCGTACGCAGAGAGTCTACTATTATAGTATCGATTGCAAATATAGTAGTGTGAGGGGGTTGGAAAAGCGAAACGCTGCCACACACTGCTGTTCTGCTGCTGCTGCTGCTTATATTGCCGTCGCCGTTGTCGTCGTCTGGTCTTTCACCCTGGCCCCGAAGGGGTTTCACTATCACACAATATGCATAATATACACCCCCAACCCTCCACATTCTATACACACTATCAGAATACCAGATTGCCCAGATATATGTATGTATTTGTTATACGATAATAATATTCTCGTAGAAAATATGTAAAAATAACCAAGCGTTTGTTAAATAGAAAAAAACAAAGAAAAGTCATTGGTTAAATTGCAATCGGACTCTTTCAGGATTCTTTTTGTTTGTGTGTGTGTGTGATTTGTGCCCCGCCATCGGGAGATTTATTGGATGTGGAGCGTTAAATTAATGTTTTCCTAATGTAAATATTTATTAAACCAGACCCATAGATTGTAGTTAGTAAGTTTAGTGAAGGAAAATGAATTTTCCTGTTTAATCGTTTCGATCTCAGTTGAGCAACAAGTTTTATTTTATTAAAAATATAACTAGGTGTTAGTTTTAGAAATACGTATTATTTTTGAAAAGACCGTCATATTTTTCCACACACCTTGAGAAAATCTCTCTTAAATGAAAATTTAAGCTGCAACTTTAAAATCACTAAGATTAAGGGCGTTTTATATATATTTTTTTGTTTATCCTATTTTCTAGTATATACTTCATCCCTCTTACCATCATATCACCAATCAGATAAAGGAAGGTAAAATATGTCCGTAATAAATTTACTAGTGAAAAGTTTATATTTGAGGAAAAATATCAAAAGGGGGAGAGAAGTTGATGGAGATTAAAGATCTATGATGGGGAAATTTAATAAAATGTTGTAAAGTTTGGATTTTATATGCTTTTGAATTTTTTATTTCTTGTGTATTTATACATGCAAGAACTCGTCGAGGTCTTAAATTCTTAATTTAATTAGTACTGGTTTATTTACCACATATTAACAGATGGGAAGCGTAAAAATGAAAATAATGAGAGTCCAGTAGAAACATTAACACGTATTATGTCAAATTTTGAAATTACCGCCAAAAAAATAATAGTCAAAAAATAAGTTCTAACAAGATGGCCGACTGGAAGATGTTGACCACAAAATGGATGAATTGAACTTGCGCATATAGAACATTAAATAAATATCAAAAAGCAACTCAGGCTACTTTAAAATATATCTGTGATTCAGTAATGATTTTTGATAAAAATAAATTGTTTTTGATTTTTTAAAATTCTTTTATCTTCAAGAAAACTTATTACATTCTAGACAATACATCTAATTGCTAGTATCAAGCTCTTATACGTATGTAAATATAGAAAATCAAAAGACCGATAAATTGTTTGTAATACAAAACAAAACCTTATCAACAGAATTGGGGTGGCACAGCTCCAGGGGTTGGAGGATGACAAGACGTCAGAGTGGATTTATTTCATCCAAAGTTGATGTATAGTACTTGGCTTGTCAACTATTATAAAATAAAATAGAAACAGTTAGTATATCTATAAAGTATAGAACGAAAATTTAGTACGCCCTGAAGTTACAAAAAAAAAAAAATTGGCTACCAATAAACGTCGTCTGGAATTCATTTTAAACACATAAGGGGTGAATGTACCAACCATCAGTTTTATAACTACGACATACTATAAACACAACAACACGAAACTATAAAATGTAAAATTTCAGCAATTGTACGAAGCGTAAAATTAAATTGTCTGCCAATAATAACGTAATATTTCAGTTTTGGAACAATATATGTACCCCGAAATCGTATTAACTAATATAAAGAATAAAATTGGGGACGGCGGAAAAAGTGCACATTCTTGCAGAAAAAAAATTATTACAATATGTAGTCGTGTGTAATAAAACAAAAAATTGGTTTTCGGTCGTTAAATGAACCCTCCACCCCAACAATAATGTTTTCTTATATATTGTGTTTTCGTTTTACACACATGTATAAGGGGTATGATTAAAGGAATTTTCATAATATTATTGTAAAAGGCAGATGAAAGGAAAACAAACCTGTTTTCTCTCTGTATTATATACGTTGGTTTTCTTATACCCTCTTCTTCGCATTCTTGCTACATCGAAATTGGAAAAATAACGTATATATCAGAAATACCACCCAATTTTATCCAACCCCCTAACTACACCCGTAAAATACTGGTTTCGACAAATTGAACACAGGATCAAATTTTTAGACGACGTGACATAAATACAAATTGCTCTATTTTTGCAATATATTTTCGATTCAAATGTAATTCTTTGGTTTTTGTTTCTGGAATTTTTTCGATAAGCATGAGCGAGTGATTACAACCATATGATCCAAACGTAGTTCCTAAATAAAAAATTTGGGGAATTTTGTTTTTTATTTTTTCCAATTGAACTACCATTATAGTGTATTACGGATTAACTCAATTGATATTCTACACTAATAGGAATAATGCATAGGACCCAAATGCAAGTTTAATAAAGTTTAATAAGCCAACCGGAAACCACAATTCTACGCCATCAAACTTTGATTGGGCTGCCTTTAGGGGGTATCTTTATCAATCTCTCTCTGTCTCACCCTCCCCCATATACACACCCTCAATTTTGGCTAATTAATGCAGTATTTACTTTATGAAAGCGTTTTCATCGAAATGAAGCCAGTTTTCAACGTAGAAGTGCTTTCTATCGGGATATACGCTTAGAAATTTTCAATCCATTATGGAAATTTTCAGAAAGAATTATACCCCTTTGGAGGTGCATGTGTTTGACTGTAAAAGGTTCTACTATTATTCAAAAGATTTCCACAAGACGGTCATTTTATTACAAAGAAAAGCTTTTCATTTGAATCAGTTGGTAAAGTAGGTATATTGTATAATTGTTTAGTATTATTTTGTCACAAAATGAAGAAATAATTTTAAGTGAAACAGACGTTATTGTAATGATTTCAAAAAAATATTTCAGTTTAAATTTTTTAGGTTTGAATCAATATGTTTGTGATGTTCGAATTGACCTCAATGGCTTTTACTTTCAATAGATGTCACATTTACACAGCTAAAATAGTTTGGTAATTTTATAGATTTCTGTAATTTCTCCTTAAAATTGTTAGAAAGTGGATTTCTTTATAAAGATTTGGAAATTGACCCTTGACTATATCAACTGATGTCAATTGTCTGTTTTCAGTTTTGATATGCTGATTTTAGCTTTGTAAATAAGACTTTTGAAAACGAACGTGTTATTAATTATGTTTATTTAATTAGTTAAATATACATATTTGCTTTTACTTTTTATTTATTTTGTAAATGAATAATTATTTCCCTTTAATTTGCATTTTATCGATAAACGAACAAAAATCTATTTGCAACATTTATGAGATTTCACAAGGTGAGGGAAAGCCACATCCCATTCCTTTTTGCCGCCATCCCCTGCTAACTGTAATGCATGCATCAAGCTGTACATATAAATAACAAGAATTTCATTAAATTCATTAATTAGTTGTAGTAGATCTTTCAGCAACCATAGTTGACTGGTTATACTTAAATCAATTTATTTATGTGAGTTACATATTTTGAATTTAAATTTGTACCTTACTCATCAGTCATCATCTAATATAAAGCATGATAAAGGTTTTATACACAAATCAAAATTTCATTAAATAACAAACAATTGATGACCGTATAACGTAATTATATAAATTTCATATGTACATATTGTATATCGTATTTATAATACAACAAAACCTTAATTAACCAAGTCCAAAATGCTGAAATAACTTTTCAACGAAATCAATATAACCGTATTTGTATTTAGAATTTCCTCCAGGACAAATTATACATTTTTTAGTATATTTTTTGAATGTGGGAATGTGTAGTTTATGAAAAATTAATTCCCTTATTTGTATTAGTTTAAGTCGATTTATTCAGTTTTGGAAAAAACGGGGTGCTATTGTGGAAGTTGGTTTTAAAAATTAATATACGAGCACATTTGTATTTTAAATAATTATAAAAAAACGTAAAATTCAGTAATTTAGAAGAAAAAATCACATTTTTGGAAAAGCTAGAGCAAGATTGATGAAAAAATATTAAATATTCTGATATTTTTCTAAGAAACCATGAGAATTTTGGAAAAAGTAAACAATCTAGTAATTTTTTTATGCAAATTTGACCTTTGTAGTATTGTACAGAAATATACATAGTTAGAAAGTGAAGATAAAAGTATCAATAAAATTGAATATTTATGAAAATACCTATAAATGTTTTTTAAAAATCTTTTCAAAAAGTTTATGTATTAATTAACATATTACCAAAAATAATCCTGCATCATACATTAAGTAATTTAATGTTAAACAATTAACTTTTCCAAAAATATATTTGCCATGAAAATCCCTGTTATAAAAACAACATAAATAATTAATTGAAGTTGTTCAGAAATTGCTCCATTTTATGTTTCAACAATTTGCCGAAAGCTTTTGACAGTATCCCTCTCACAACCTGTCACTATTTACATGTGCATAAAATCAGAGCGATTCAAATGTAGGGTATTATAGGGGGATGAGAATGGGGCGGTAAACTAAGGCGGTGTGAGGTGATGTGTTAGTAAAGCTATTTTCAAGTTATATTTAGAGAGAAAAGGGACTGTTTACATTATGCATGTTGAAACCGACTTGCTGCTTCTTGCTCCTAAAATCTAGGACATCTAAGAATAACAGACGGGGTAGTTTTATGTATGCAAACGTTTCTTTTTTGAAAGATATTGTCATGGAAAACACTTTAAAATTCACAATGTCGCTGAAAATTACGAAAATATTGCGAAATATTTTTCTCTGAAGAATTATATAACGCTTTTCCAGCACCAATCAACAATGCGCTATCAAAAATGTTGCATTTACAACAAATTCCAACACGTCAGATAAACGCCCTTTTAATTTGCTCCAAACTTGAACATCACGTTGCCTTTCTCCATGATTCTGTTTAAAAGTTATTCCTTTAACTGTTTCACCCTTGGCAACCCTGTGCAAGCGCCCTTCAACTGAACCTTCAACTTCTTGTTATATACAGACGAGTTGTTACGTTGCAAAGTGGGCGCAACGAACAATGTAGAGAAAGTATACGTCGTTATATATAGTGGTGTGGTGTGTGTGTAAAATTTCATCCCCTTATTCTGTCTGGCGTCCGTGCGTATCCAACCACCCCATACACACATTCCAGACTAATACAAGTTGGAAACTTGCACATCCACAAAATTCATCATTGTGTACACGCCGTTTGTTATATTACGAATATACAAGGTGTACAACTTAAACTAGCCATGACGTAATTCTATACTAAATTTGGAATCAAAATGTTCTGTACGGCATATTTCGTTCATTGCAGTTAATGGAGATTTTTCGATATTTGCAATTGTATGATTTTTTAATTGTTGCCATAAGGCAGTTGATTCACCCTGTATACGTATATAGTATCTAGACGGGATAAAAGAAAATGGTGTGAGTCTGATGGTGAACATCCAATTCTTGTGCTGAACATCAAAATTTTTTCTGTCAGACATAAAGGGAATAATGAAGAAATGTGTCGCAGACAATATTTACCAACTTTGATTTTTGGGCACGTTTTCGTTGTATATAGAAGTTTGTCTAGAAAAAGTTGATGATTTCAATTGAAAATGTCTTTTTAAAAAACTTTTTGAAACAAATTTTTTTTTCGTACGAACTAAACTTTCGGAAAAAAAATGAAAAAAAAACATGTTAGCTTGGAAGCACAATTTGATTGTTTGTGGAAAAAATCAAAACAAAAACAACAACAACAAAAAAAATCGTAAAGTAGATTTTACATAAAATATTTCACTGGTTTTATATAAACGTAAATAAAACGCTTTGCCACCAAACCGTATGTATTATTTTTATGTTTTTTTTTTCGGTTACGTGAGGTAGATTTACTACTTGCAGCAGTAAAATGGAACAGTGATTTTCGGAAGTGGCTCCTTCTGCTGGTTATTGACGAAAATTGCAAAAAGAAAATTCAGCTTTTTTGTTTTAAATTATCGTGTGAAATGTGAATTAAGCGAAATTGTTATAGTAAAATATGAGTATGAGACTATTATCGCTCTAATGTACGCTGTTGGTGGAAAACATTTAACTGAATTCCCCTATTTTCCATCCATTCTTGAATTCATTTTTATAATAAATGTCTTATAAGATTAGATATTTTTATTATAATATCAAGTGCTCATACATACATATTATATGAAGAGTGAACATTTTTCGGGCAGGCTAGAGAATTTTTCCAAAGCTGTCAAAAAGGGGGTAAAAAGTGTAGTAAAAAAACCAGGTGTTTGAAAAGCTGTGAGGGCCATAAATTACGTATAAAAAACTATAGCAAGTAAAACAAAAGTGGATGAAAAGAAACACAGACAATATAAATTGTATAATGAAAATTAATTACTTTTTCAGATGAAACTCACTAATAGGGTGAGTTTTTAATTTTGTATTAGCCAAAGAAAAACGACATTTTTGCTATATTCGGTTTTTACTTAAGTATCAGCGTTCGTAAAAATTGAGGGGGCCCTTAAGAAATCGATTAGGCCCGTATATATTTCACCAAACAATACGATTTCAATATTTTTCTCCGTTATCCACCCTCTCCGAATTAGGTGCTTTTTTCTATCAACTGTAATAGTATAGTTGTACAGTCAACCCTCGGAAAATTATACATTTCTGACCCACTTTAAGAGCTCTTTTTGTCTCTTATGAGTTGCCGCCAATCATTCCATTGGGGAATCAAAAACCACCCCTCTGAACCCAATGGATTCGTTCCAATTTTTTCTCTCACATCCTTTTATTACGAATATAAAACTATATCATGGGTCCGGTAATTTTTAACGAATTTTAAGAATTTTTTTATTCTAATAACGTAATAAATATTTACTATAGTTAAATAAATTTTGAATAAAACTTGAAAATTCATTATTTCTTTTTATAAAAAAGTCCAAACCACGGAATTCTATATTTAGACGAAGAAGTTGTGGTTTTTTAAGTTAATTCTGAATTCATCTAAAGTCCCTAATTGCTGAAAATTGGATTAAAATTTAATCCTAAACTAAATGCGAGAGTCAAACTCATATATTAAATATTTACAGCTGTTCGGAGTGACCTAAAAGACTTTTACTATCATTGGAAGGCCTTTACAATAGTATAGTAATGTCACAGATTTCAAAAAAATAAAAAATGCTTGAATTATATTTCAAATATTCAACTGGCAGATGAAAAATCAACTGATGTCAACCGTCAGTTCTCAATTTTGATACATTTTGGCTTTGTAATTGAATATTCACTGGAATTCGTTTCTGATGAATAAAATTCTTAAAGTTATCATGTGAAAGTAATTGATAACTTACAACACGTGTAATGTTTGTTGCCTAGTTTATTATTTTAAACAAAAGGAAAAAGTACTACTGAGTGAGCTTGTGGTTTAAATCAATTTTTGGACTCGTGCTGTAATGATTCTTTTCTACACTTGTATTGTAATACGAGTATACTCATAAAGTTTTATTAATGAATTAAACAAATTACAACTTTTGGAAATATTTTTCATGTATGCATTTGTTAATAAATTGTTAAATTTTGTTGTCTTTTGCTTTAATACAATTTTTCTAGTATGACAAAAATGGGAAAACATAATGTATGGGGTTGACATAAAAACGCACCCCAATAGTGTAATATTCAGGCATACAAAACATGAACCAACATTAATTTGCATGAATTATATTTTCTGGAATAATATGAAATTTGTGTATTTTACAATGTGTTGTTTTGAATATCGTTTAAATTTCAACAACACCATATTGTATAGAATTAAAGGGGGATGAAAGTGAAACTTTCAACTAAAAATCCCGGCAAAAATTTACGAGTTGAATTGATAGGGAACAAAAAAAATAGTGAAAAACAGCTTATTTTAACTTAAATCCTTGTTTTTGTTGAAAACAACTCTATAATACAAAGTTTGTATGA
The DNA here is from genome assembly GCA_004796505.1 of Oryzaephilus surinamensis. Taxonomy (NCBI): domain Eukaryota; kingdom Metazoa; phylum Arthropoda; class Insecta; order Coleoptera; family Silvanidae; genus Oryzaephilus; species Oryzaephilus surinamensis. The sequence goes on from SSSI01003007.1 coordinate 13,237, forward strand.
GAAGATTCTTCATGGCCACTTTAGCTTGTTCGATTGTTTTACTAAGTCACTTGGATCTTAAAACTATATATAAGAGAACAAACTAATCAAGTGCTTTGCAATTGGAATTCGTTCCCACTTCAACTGAGCCCCGTTCAATTTATCAAACCCCCTATATAAGACGAAAGTGAGAATTAGTTATCGTTGGAATCGAACAATAGTGAAAGTGCGGAGTCTAGATTTTGCAAACCAAAAAAACTAATAAAAGTTTAACGTTGAATTGGATATGTAAAGATTCAAATTTTTGGGACTACATATTTTCAAAATTAAATTAGCTGAATTTTATTTTCTGTCTGAACTCAAAAAAATTTATAGCCTTCGAAAACACCAATAAAATAGCGTTAAAATTGACAATTAACTTAATGACAAACTGACAAAACGAAAATAACTAGGAATAGCAAAAAACACTAATAACAACATTACAACATCTAACATAGACTAAAACTTTGAAAGTAGAAAGAGAAACAATGGAAATAAATAGATACTTCAATTTAATTTGTTCACAGTTTTTATAATAAATTTTTGAATGAAATATATATAAATAAAGTTAGGTTAAAAAAGATCAATATTACATGTAGATGCACTGCAAGTAGAATATTCATAATCATACTTTATATTTATTTAATGATATCTATTCTAATTTGCAATTTGCATTTAACATTAATTATTACTTATGTGCATCATCCATTATAAAGCTATTATGAATTAATGCATATTAATGATAATTTAAGTTACTATCATAAAGTTTTTTTTTTAAATTTCTTATTTTACAATTTTCAACCAACAAGTCTGGATCAAAATTGTTGCCATAAATTTCATATATTTTTTCCAATCTACCATATAATTTACTATACATATATATCACATACTGGTCGACTTCCATTGTTTTCTTAGATTTTTCGAACAGTCCTAATCCAATTTGGAATTTTATGAACTCGTAAAATATTCGGATGACTTTTAAAAATGATTGTTTTAACTAAACGGGCGGACATTTCAATTAAAACTTTTGCCTTTCAATTTACGTCAATATAATACGGGCTTATATTTCAAACAATCAAACACTAAACTTAATAATCTAACACACAATCCAGTTATTAAACAAATATATTTAATAATTCGTTTGCTACATGAAGACAACGCAAATAATAACATTTATTTGCAACTTAGATATAGAATTTAAGTATCATTCATCTACTTTTTGACCTTATAATGCCCTTCATTACGCATGATCATTAGCCTATGTAATAATCTGCATATTATTCCATCGATACTATATTAGTTGCCATAGTAACCACTATATCAGCAATAAACAACATGGCAACGAAAACAAATACGTATGTATAAAGTATATTTGAGGTTATAACGTTATTTTTTTTAATAATTTACAGATAATATTGTAGCATCGTATATAATCGTTGTATATAAAACATGAAAAACTCATATTAAACGGAAAAAATGTAATTTTATCAAATATTATTTCAAATTTCTTTCAATAGTTTCTATTTAGTAGAAAAATGTGTCTTGAGAGAGAATAGAATGTCTTAAGTTGTGCAACAAAAACAAAAAAAAAACACATTTAATGGCCGCTGTGCGTGTCTTATATGTTGCACAAAAGACCAATTTTCAAGAGAGAACTTGTGTGTGTTTGTTATCAGTTGATGTGAAGTTTTTTTTTAAAAAATTTACAGCAAAAATTGTATGTACATGCGCGCAAGTTTTAAAAGTATGAAATATATGTTCAACTTGAGAATGCGATTTTAATTAAAACTCATAAATACAAGTGGAGGAACGTGAGTTTACATAATAAAATGTTAATTTATCATTTTAATATTATTATGTAGCGGGGATGGGGTCGTTGATGGTTACGAAAATTTAAATTTTCCGGGATTTGAGTTAGATTTCCACCTACGTAGGTATATAATACGGAAAAAACATAAACAAAAACAATGAGCTTAGTTAAAAGTTGTAATGGACGCAAAATTAGCAAGTGAAATTAAATGTTACCCTGGTGGGATTGGGGGCTGATGTCCTTTAAACGTATTGTTTAAAACTTTGTTAATTATCTAGCCAGATGATTCATAATAATTATTATTATTGTATCTACATATACAACATATATAGAAAATTAAACTAGAAATTATCAGGGCCGTATATTTTATTTTCATTTCAAATTTTAGTTTAAAACAGATGAGAAATGTTCATTTAAATGTTTAATTAAATATTTTTCGCCCAAATAATGTGAAATTTAAACAACACATTAAAAATAAACAGATAATTTAGTTGGTTAGAGAAATATGAATATGAAAGTGGCGCCTGATGATATTTTCTCCAGTTTTTTCTGTTATTCTATGTTTGTTCATCATCATTGTTCGTTATTATATGTTTGTGGCTACCTACACACGGCCGTGAACTTTTTTCGTAAAGCAAATCAAATAATACTTTCAACGATTTGCTGTTAAAAAACTTTCAATCGATTAAAACTAATTTGAAAGGTAAATAAAGGATTTTTGCAAATAAACTTCTTGAAACGTTATTATTTACGGCTTGAAATTTTGTTGAAAGTTTTGATTGGATAAAATGGAACATAAAATAAAGAGTTTTGAATTTAAATGCTGTGTATCCGTACATTGTGTAATATTTTCCAAAAAGTTTATGAAAACATTTAAAGCCAACAATAAACATAATCTGCGACGACTCCATATCTAATTTATAGGAGTAATAGATAAAAATGATTGACGGATTAACAATTGGCTAAAATATTGGCTAATTGAGAGTCTTTTGGTTTATAATGCAGATTTTTCGACTCTATATCTAATTTATAATTAATATAGATAAAAAATGATTGACTTATTAACGATTGACTAAAATATTGGCTAATTGAGAGTCTTTTGGTTTATAATGCAGATTTTTCTTGATAAACAGTATTCTCTGACCAAATCAATTTCAATATATTTAAGGTTAAATTTGCTCGTGTCGTAAGATTTATTCTCGTGAATAATAGGTGTCATTGAAGCATCGTTGTATAATGAAATGTACATCATCCTATCACATAATTAAAGCAATCCAGTATGGTATACATTTGGTTTTTGATGTCACATCAAAGAATCTCCCTGACTAGTATACATTCTTAAGCCTATAGATGGTGTAACTAGATTATTTAATCACGCCGAAAAATGACATCTACATCTAAAAGGCTGATGTACTTTAAAAGACTTATGTATCAAAATACAGTTTAATTCGTACTATATTTCAAACAACCACAGAATTACGTAAAATGTATTATATTACATATAACGCGCTGAAAATATTCTAAGCAATTTTAGCATTTTTCCAGACTTCATCCCCTTTAATAATTAAGCCATTTCCGAGCAAAATCTATATAACAAGCAAATACGTTATAATATTTTGTACGAGATGCCTTTAAGTGATATATTTGAGGTAAAATGTAATTTACATGTAGCCAGTTTAAATGTAATTTCTGAATGGTGTAATGGGGCGACTTATGGAACGACTTTATAGATGGGTAATGTGGGGTAGTGAGGGGGTGTTGGGCGAAACTGCGACACAACCGTAATTCGTTTCTACAACAGCATCAGACGATTCTATCCAAAATTCTATCTCACGTAATTTTCCGCCGTTTTGGGGACGGCTGTCTGTGTGGTGTGTGTGTGTGTATGGCGGGGGTGTATACAGTGCGATGGAACCTATATTAAAAGGTGAGCAGCCAGAAATCGATACAATTACAAACAAAGACTAATATAATAAATTCGTGTTTTAACTGTTGAATTAAAAAAAGTGTTCAAAGTTTATCGAGTTCTTTTCCTGCTGATGGGAGAAAGTCAATTAGTGGGCGAACAACTAATAACTTGGGTGACAATTGTTCATTGACCACCTTGACATACCGGTGGCCGCCAACGCAAACTTCTTTGCATCTAACAGTAAAAATTTTATGCGAAAATAGGAAACAAAACAGCATAAATAATGGATATATTCTTGTAGAAATATTTTACTTGTATTTTTTTTCTAAATTGATTCTTGAATATGAACAGTGGTGGAGGTGAGGGCGGTTGTCATCCCCCATCCTGTAACAATTTAACAGATTGATAGATTCGTAAGTGGAAATGGAATTGTATATTACACACTACATTGCTTTTTGATATAAATATACTGTTGCCAATATAAATATTTGAAAATTTCCGGTATAAATATCCGATCGTGATTTCTTTCCATCTCTTGAAAGAAATTCGTAATAAACTTTGAATTGGTTGAGCTAATTTAATTGTTCAAAAAAATGATTTCTGTTTTGAATTTCACATATACAAGAGGAAGAATGAACTCGAAAGTTTGGCGCTTCTGTACGTAGGAAAACTTTTACCACCTATGTAGTAGTACTATTTTGTTGCACGTTTTTATTATGAAATTGTATATTGTAATATAAATCTAGAATATTTCAGAAATGTGTTTTGTTATGCAGTAAAGTTGTATACAAGTTGGAAATTGTTGGTCTTGTTAAGGGCCTCATAAAAAGTTTTTTTTTCATTAAAATCATATACTTAAAAATACTCAGCGACACAAGGAAACTATGGACACCATTTTGATTATTTTGGTTGCATGAGTTACTGATATTACCTCGGATATTACCTACTAGTATAACACTAAGTTTGAGCAAGATTATCGGTACTTTGTGAGCTCACAAGTATATTTGGCAAACGAGCGCAAGGAGCTGATAAGTTTTCTATAGTACCGAAATTCTAAAAAATACTAGGAGATGGCGCTACGAAGTGTCTGCCTATTTTAAATTTCTTTTATTACACATACATATTGAAGTATTTATAATGAATACAAATCTATTATATAACGTAAATTATGCAATTTAAACAAATTTTTATATTTTTTCTTTCAGAATAATGGCACGAGCTGGTATGGCTTTAAGAAGGGGTGGAAATCATGGAAATACAGAGTAAGTACATACTTGAAATACATATTTAGATTTTAATTGAAAAAGCCCGTCTTAATTACAAGAATAACACGGAAAATGTAAAATTAATTTTACCGTATAATAAAATAAGAGAGGCCCTTAATACTTAAAAGTAATCATCTTCTAAATGTGTTAAGTTCCATTTTAAAGTTGTTTCTTTATAAAAAAAATGTCATTTAATATAAATAGAAACCGTTTTCCTCTATTCGCTATTCTTTTATTAAACGTGGGGCGGCATTATACTTGGTTTTTATTATTATTTTGAATTAATCTCCAGAGATATTTACCGCCTACCATATAACCAATAAGAATGGAATTTTTTTCGTCCAACCATTCACATAATTACACCCTGGTGGTGGTGTAATTAAGGGCGTATGTTTATGTATTTAATATGTTCTATACTTATATATGTATATAGTGTAAGAAGATGGATCGATAATGTGGTCTTAAAGGACTTTCACTCTCCCAAAGGAGTCGTAAGGGTGGCATATTTACAAGGACACAACTACATGTATGTGTTTTCTTTAGGGGGTGGCATACTGTTTCCAAGGAGTTTTTGACAACATATATAGCAGTTTGGTGTACTTGAATTTAATGTAATATATATATTTTTTCTTATATACGTGTTTCTTGTACTTGTAACATTTTACCCTTTTGAAGAGAATTTATTGAAGTATTTTCTTACAAGTTATATAATAATGCAGATGGGTTTTGTATTGTTTCCTTTTTTTACTTAAAATTGTTAGCTTTTAGCATTTCCTTTTCAGCTTAAGATATAATATATATACGTGTATTCAGACAAAAATGATATGAAGCAAAAATACTACAAAAAGTTTATTTTAGAAACGTTTTTCCTAGGCTGCTGGCGTTAAGTTTGGGATTAATTAAAAATTTTATAAAATTGTTTAACCTATAAAATCCCAGATTGCTTTTTTTGTCTAAGAAATTTTAACTTTAAGGAAACATTGGATATAAAACGATGAAAATAATACACAAATAAAATTTTTATCGGATATTTTATCTATCCACAAAATGATATTGTGAACAATTTTATTTTTTACGAGTATACATTTACGTATTTTGTTATTTTTTTGTCTACATATACTTTATTTTCTTACTAGATCGATTGTTATACATAGTTAGGCAAAATGTTATTAATTTTTTTTGAATAGAAAGTAAAAGCGATTTTTAAAAATAGAAATTTTAGATTATTATCAATTAGAACATTTAAATTTGTTTAAAGAAAAGCTACGCCCATTTCGTCCATGCCGTCTTCTGCAAACTCTGGTGAAGTACTCGATTTTTTACATTATAATAATATACAATATTTTCATGTCATCGTTTTTATTAAGCTGATATAAGATGGTTGAAACCATGCTACAATTACTATACAAATTATTATAGTTTTTAGTTATGCATTTTGTAAATTTTTGAAACAAGTTTTTGAAGTAGGTATAATACACGATTTATTGCTTAATGCATTGAATTGTGTGTATGTATGAAAAAGAAAAAATCCATTATGACTAATTTATGACAAAAACATAA
>SSSI01003012.1:0-38950 GCA_004796505.1 Oryzaephilus surinamensis
TAATTATATTTTGTTTTACAATATGAGTTGAATTAATCACATTCATTTAAGTGTTCATCAAAACTAGAGACATAATAGAAAACTATTTTTTTTAATGATTTATTAAAAATACATTTTTTTGAACTATAAATTTGTTTTTTATTACCCTATATATATAATCTTAATCGTTTATAAAATAACACAATTATCGTGTAAAATTAACACAGTTAAGCAGTAACGTGTAAATTTCAGTAACACAGTAAAAGTGTAAAATTAACAAATCATCGTGTAAAACTTACAAATATGAATGTGTTGAAATTTTACACACAGACTTTTCAATTGTACCCAAAATTTTCGTGTTAATTTTAACACAATTCCGTGTGGACTTAAATTAACACAAAAACGTGTTATAATGTGTTAGAATGTGTAAAATTTTTCTAACAGTGTAAATTTAAATATGTATAAGGACCATATATAACTATATAGTCATATATACATGAAACTTGGATGTTTATTACAAAATCACAAACGATTTAGTTATTATACTGAAAGGCCTCAAGCGATACCCAACAATTTTTAATATTAAAAAATTTCTGATCGTATAGCTTTACACAAATTGTTTTGAAAAGCTCTAGTTGAAACAATTTTACAGTAAAAATCACACACATTTTCCAACTTTTCGTATTAATATTCGATACGAAAAATGTACGTTATAGAAAGCTTGTTTAAAATAGTTTTATTAAAATGAACATAATATTAACTGGTATGCCTTTCCACATATGGTTTTGGGATCTGTTAATCTATATAACATGTCAAAATATTGTGTTAGTCAAAGACAGGGCCGGTATAAGCCAACAAAGTTGACTGTTAATCTATTCTGAAATCCAGAACTTTGGTTTGTCATGTCATGATTAAAGGTTCAGCTTTAGGTAGGTTGTTAAGCATGGATTAATTTTCGATTAGTTGTTCAACGCTGTGATAATATAGATAATGAATGTTTTAACTTTACACACTCAATATAAAAGCACATCATATTAGCGTTAAATCCAGTATATATAGCTCTCTTTATGTCCATTAAAGTTTCATAAATTTTTTAGAATATGTATTTTCGAGTTGAATTGTTCAAACGATATATAAACATAGACATAGACAATACCTATACAGCGTGATTCAATTTAAGCTTACCTCTAAACTGTGTCGAAAACTTTATTTAACATCGAATATTATATTAATTTATAATCATTTCTGTTTATAAATAAAAACTGATCTTGTTTCTGACAGTTTTCCAAAAACCTAATCAAAAATGGGATGTTCGATTTGAAATAAAGAAGTTGCTTCCTAAATCTTCAAATCCAAAATTTTATTAAATCATCTTTTACAGTTTTTGAAATAATTTTGGAATAAACTTAAATTAAATCACCCTGTATATATGGACAGATTTACGAATAATATCTGTGCGCTTTTGATTAATTATACTGTAAAGTTTTGTTTGTAAATAAATTGAATGGAAGAATTTGCGGTCTAATTCACAATTTTATGTAAATATAACTGTGATGTGCCAGATTATCATTCCATTAATATTGACATAAGCTTAAATAAGCTTTTGGATAACCGACAAATAAATCCAGTATTATTATAATATGCAGCCAGTATTTTATATATTTCATAAATATTAATTGTGTTTCGCGGTTAGTGTAAATTTATTGATTGTTTTTTATGTACACAGCAAATTACATACTTATTTATATAATATTAATAAATTTGGTCTTGATTCAAGATCGAATGTACAATATGACGTATAATGTACAAGAAATACCATTAGGTTGAAACACCTCTTAAACTAGCTTACAGATATGAAAGCTCAGATGATTTCTAATTTAATTACTTGACAGTTTGACGTTGAGTATATGAAGTCAATTATCATACTATTCCGAAAATCTCATTTAAAGCTCCCCCACTCACACGTAGTCTAATCACACAATAGAACAATATGTATTCAATAATATTAAGCTCAATAATGGAATATAAGTTTATTGTGTACTATTTTATATAAAAAACAACCTTAATTAGTTTTGAGTTGGTTTTTAGTTTATACATATTGTATAGTTGATATTTCAATGTAAAACCATAATGTTATTTTTCTATATTTATAATAATAATGATCAAGATAGACTTTAAATCGTATTCCATTCTGTAACCGTTTAAGAGCTCCGGTATGACAAGTTGAAATTTGCATATTATAGTAAATTTATGTTTGTAGATATATACATAAGTTGTCTCACAAACTGTTCAAATAGATGTTTATATTATGCACATATGTTTCATTCTGTGATGAGATCTTAAACAAGTAAATTTTATCGTTACATTTCTAATATCATCATTACAAACTTGTATTACGTGAATAACGACTAGATTATAAATTTTCATTACTTACTTAATAAGACTTGATCTTATTATAAGTATCATATTACTGAAATTGCGATACAAATGCGAAGACAATTTTTCAGCAGAATATATATAAATTCGTATTCGTATTAAAAGAGAGGAACTGCAGTTGACATGTGGTAAGTGTTTATATATAAAAGTGAAATACATATTTTCTCTTTTGATCTGAACAATAATATCGGACGACAAACAAAATGTCAAGATTGCACAGTTGCACATAAAATACTAAGTCATTCCGACAAACGTCCAGACAGAACAGAGAGAGGACAGAAGTCAACCATGAAATATTAAAAGAAACATTTTTTGAATTGTACTATTTATAAGAGATAAAATAATACATGAATTTTAACAATAAAATTAATAAACGTCTGCCATCCATAAATTTATCTTTTCTGTTTTAATTACAGTAATTTCAAATTCAAGTCTGAATAATTGGAAATGTTGTTAATTAAATGTTAAACTAGTATTAAAGTGCCATTAAACTTTTATATAAAAATATTGATTGTAAGTTTAATATTTCATGCTCTTAGTGCACTGAACACTCGTTCTCTATGTACTTAATGACGCTACCTGATATTTTTTGTAACAACCGATTTTTTTCTATTGTTAAAATTGACGATTAGTGAAATTTTCGTTATAGTTCAGCCTTTATACGTACGTTAACAGTGTATTGTAAGTGACAGTTTAGATAATTGGCAGGGTGGGTTGATGTACGCACGTTTAGAGCTTTAAAATATCACAAAAAAGACGTTTAAGGACAAAAAACTTAAGGAGAGGCGCTCGTATTGTTAGAAAGCTCAATTGAATCGTATAAAGTCGTTTTTCTGAAACGAGTTCTTTCTCGCATAAAAAACATTTTCAATAGTCTGAGTAAATTTCATATTTATATAGAAGTAATTTTGTGTCTTTATAAATATTATCGCGAAAACTAAAACGAAATTATTATAGGAAAACGACAAAAATGGGTTCGTTCAAGGAAAATTGTATAGAGTAGGTAAATAAGTATTGTTGTATTTGCACAAAAGAGTAAAAGCACATTATATTCTGTATGCTTATATATTCAAATAGTATTATTAAAGTTCAATAAAAAAATCCATATTGTATTCGTAATTTTTATATATTGGCAAAATGAAACACTATTATGCAAATTGTATTATAAATAACAAATGCATTCCGTTACTGTAAGCAAGTTGAAATTGTGTGAAAGTTATTTATTGAAAATCTATAAGTACATTATATACAAAGAATCAAGTATTATCATCTTTTTAAAAGTTGTTGTAAAACAAAATTGAATGTTTCTGTGAAAATACAGTAAATGAATAGGACAAAAGATGTTTTCTCCACTGAAGATGTATTTTATGCAAACTGACAAAAGAATACTAATCGTAAGGGAAACTTAACACCTGAAGGTGTTTTTGCATAGTGTACAACTTTAATGGAAACGAAAGTTATGAAAAGCGAAAAGCAGTGACGTGAAAAGTTTATGAATGACGTTGTGTTGAGCAGTGTTGAGTTTTTCTAGTAAAACTAAAGTCTAGTATTTCATATACATAAACACAGTTTTAGAAAATTTTAAATAAAATATCACAAATCCATGGCACTATTTTTAGTTTGTAATAAATTCAGTCTAAAACAAGATTGCTATTTGTATGTATTTCTGTATGGAAAAAGATCAAGAAAAAGACTCTTACATTAATACGCTCTTTTAAATTTGAAACTACCACTTATCATGAATTTATTTACGTAAGTATGTAAAAACATTTATGTGCAACGATGAACCACAAACAATTTACATTTTCATTGCAACAAACATCAGTGAGTCGTAAAGTTTCAGCCTATGATGAATTCATGTTTTCCCCACATTTTGTGCACTGATGTGCTAATTGGGTAGAATGTGGTGAAATTCTTATACGTTTTGTTTCAGAAATAAAACAATCGTTCCTTATTTCATTCCATCCTCATTTGACATGTCTTTTTTTGCTTATACACTATTGCACTCAAGAGACCATTTTAATGGTGAGATACTAACGAATACTTTTCTCCCTTGTTGTGTACTTTAAGAACAGCTTTACACACATTTGAACGCAGATAAACTGAAATTACGACCCATACGCAGTTTTTTCTCTTGCTCTGTTTATTTCTTGCCAGAATCAGAAATTGGTATATACATACAATACAAAGAATTAAATTGAATAAGAAAACGATAAAAAAGGGAAACAATGAACGAAGCTCGTCATTTGTACGTTTGATGGAAGAACAATTGTGATCAGAAAAAAATTTACTGACAAGATCAGTAGTTGGTAAACATTTGAGTGGGTGTGTATAAAGTTTATCCTTTTAAAACATTTCGAAAAGAAACATTTTCAGTTTTTGGGGAATTTTATGGAGTGTGTACTTGTTGTTTAAACACTGTTTCTATTATACAAGATTTTATATAAACCAAATAGGCGTTCTTTAGGGAATGTTTTTGATGTTTTATATAAAGTTTGCATGATTCAACTTTGTTTTCTTAGATATAATACAAGAGGTTTAGCATTTCTTAGTTTCCTCATTATACATTATCAAAAAGTTTTATAAAGCAAATTAATAACATAAGAAAAATTTATACTAGATAGGCTTAGTTTTGAATGAAAACTGAGATATAAATTTTTCACTGTAGTAAAATCAATTTCATACTAATGTTAAAGAAATAGTACAGTTCCGCATATAAGAATGGCTTCATAGAGCATTATCGGAAATTTATCGTTGAACCATAAAAATTTTTTTTGAAAAGCGTAGAAAATTCGAACGTAATGGAAAAGAATTTCCCAATAACTTAAATGTCAGCGCTTAGTGCGTGCCTTAAACTGTATGATTTTATGATTTTTTTTGGCGGTTCTAACATCCGTGAAAAATTCGAAAAGAGGAAGTAAGTATACACGAAAAACAAAAAGTATTGAAGAAATGCAACCCACGGGGGATATACTTCTTTTAATGCACTATAGATTTCTTTTATCTTTTCCACTATATCACTACAAAAAGAATATAAAATACATTTATTTTACTTTATAGCACAATTTTGAATGAAAATCGTCAATATTCCCAACAAAAAGAATACATAACGATCTTGTAGGATGTATTATTTTATACATATTTGCAACATTTTCTGTCAAACTGAAAATTCGCAAACTATTTTATTTTAGATTACTTTTAAGATATGAGCCTACGGATTATTTAATGTCTGGCATTACTTTTCATATATAGGTGTACGCCTCACATTATATTTTCAGGATCGTTTGTTTCGCTGGGATCTCGTGATCCCAAGTGATTTCAGCGACCTTCCATCCCCCATATTGCACTATCATTCACAACTTTAACTCTGCTGTCTGGATGTCGTCAGACTGCATTTCCCATGACAATACCAAATACCTAAACAATATATAACATGCAGAATAGTTTCTGCTCAATCCAAAAACAATTTCGTTAATTTGATGGTCAAATCAATTATTATATCGAACAACAATTGAGTTTTTGTATGTGTGTTGCATCCAATCGGATTTGTTATTTCAAAAGCTTTCAAATAATTAAGTTTATTCTCAGTAAAGACGATATTCTTAAGTTGAGTAAGACTGCTGGGCCCCTTTTAAATAAAATTAAGAAGAAAGTAAAAAAACCAAAGACTTTATAAATTTCGTATAAACCGAAAAGCGCTTTGGCCATGGCTATTATCGCTATTTAATTCAATAAAATCTCGTTTATCTTGATAAATAGACCATAAATTGTATTGAGGTTAAACTGGAAATAGCAACAAAAATAAACGAAAATAATGGTTATATTTGTAAGACAAATAAAGAATTGTCCAGAATTAAAAAGACGATTTAATGCTGTATGTATAAATAATAACCCCTATAATTTTTATTCACTTTACCAATATATTTTGATGTTGGTAACTTTTGAAGAGATACAACTATAATAGTTAGGGTCAATAATAGTCAAGAATCTGTACTTCAGATCTTCCCTCTGTATTATTGCTTAACGAAACATCACATGACGAATATAATTCAATTATGTACTTCTATTATAAAAGTACTTACGATCAATAAAGATAAGATATAAATTATTGAGTTGTAAAAGAACTAAAGAGGCATAAAAAAATATATGTACGTACTCAGAAATTTATTTAATTAAATAGAAAATTTGTCTGTTCGTCTTAATTCTTATTTCCAATGTTTGTAAGTTTAATTCATTTATTATTTTCGAACACAGTTTTATATCTACAAATTTTTTTTCTTTAAAACAGAGTAGGAAACTTCGTCATCTTTCGAAATAAGGGGATAGAAAGTCATTTAACAATGCTAATTTCAGTATATAGTGGGTACAATTTGCAATAAATTTAAAAATTCACACTTTTAATACTCCGACAAAATTTGAAGAGCACAGTTTTGCTCCCCCTTGAAAGAAATGCAAAACTTTTTAAAAAGCCCATCCTCTAAATATATATTGTTCCATACTGATTAATTGCATTTTCCCGTTGCTCTTCCATAATAGTATTTAGCTGGCTGTATGCACATCCTATATATAGCAAAAATTACAGCACAATTCCTTGGATGACGGTGATTTAGTTGAATTAGCAGGGCAAACACTTTGGAACCAATGAACCATACCGAGAGAGCCAAGACAAGTGTTGCTGAAAGGTACCTTTACTAGAAATCAATGACAGAAGAGATAACGTCAGAAATGGGGGATCCGTTTTTCCGGCTTTCTTTATACTGCCACGCTAAACTATTAACGTTTATGGCATAGGGGAATGTGACTGAGAAGGAAAATGTATTTCTGTAATTTTTGTTTAAGCATCATCGTTTTCCATTCATTGCATCGCCGATGAAATGTAAACAATTCATCAGGAAAAACATTTCTTTCAGTATTAAGATTTTGAATAATTTTATTAAAATATAAGTCGAATAACAAATAAATCAGCCAAGATAGGATAACAACAAAAAGCTGCGTATCCGGTATATCGGTTAGTTTAATCCATTTTGAACATTTGGAAAAAGCTAAGCGTACATTCAGGTCAAGCAAACGGCGCCCCGGGGCGATTGTTTCTGATAACGAGCCAGGCCACGTTATAATAACCGCCAGGAGTCTCAACGACCCTCCAGAGGCCCAGCGCGAGACCCAAGAATTAATATCCATTACTCAGGGCAGGAGGTGTGTTTTTTTGCTTTTTTCGACGAATAAATGGGACATTGATATCTGACCGATTATTTTGGTCGAGCGTACAATACCCCCAAGAAAAGCCATGATAACATATTATTTGGACAGTGAAAAAGGGGTTGTAACAAATTTACTTGTCACCACTAACTTTAGCGTTTTGGATCCATTGAATTTGAACATATAATCATATACTGTTTTGTAGTTCAGTCAATATTTCAAAGCATTAAATTAATTAATTTGTGTATTGTATTTTTAAATAAAACCATGTTATCAAACTTCAAAATGTTTAATTATAAACGAACCAACAAACAATGTTGAAATATTTCAACGTTAATTATCAGATCTCGAAAACACAGTAAAAATAATAATAATTGTTGAACACACAACATGTGGTATGATGGTACAAAGATAGGGGATAGTCCAATTTGAATTTGACAATATAGATATTAGCATATGAATTATATAAAATATATCAAACGTACTATATAATTTAAATACATTATTTTATTTGAATTAGTTTACATTGTAAATGAATTTATGTAACAAAATTTAATCAATGAACATAAACTCGTTAACAAGTTTATACTACAGAATTTATTAAATAATTAGTATATTTAAATAAAATTCATTTAAAACTGAAATAATTGTTTAGCATTTTGTTATGTTATGGGAACAACTAATTTACTTAACTGGCATTTAAAATTTCCGACCGACTTAATTATTAGTTCGCTTCTGCACATTGAACATAATTCACGAAATTAATAAGTCGCTTGTTTAATTAGAGGTATTTGCCGGAGGACTATTTAATTGGTATTTGTGCCAGAGATACTTCTTATCTGATCGCTGATTAATAATAGCTTGCGTGCAGTTGATGTCTCTATCTTCTCTCAGCTGCCGACCGTGAATATTTGAAAATGTGTGTACATGGATGTGTATGTGTGTATTAAGTAAATTATAGGGTGTAACTATAGCAGCTAAGCACATCTGGCTCCAAAATCTTCTGAGCATGTACCGCATACATACATTCTTCTTTTCTTTCTCTCTTTTTGGCTTCAACCAGTCATCATCATCAACTGTATTATCTGGTTGGTGAACTTTTAACTTGTTGCACTTAATTTCTTTTATCATTAATTTACAACATACAGCAACGAAAATTATTACAACGCACACATATATTATAATCTTACATTTTACCCATTCGAGAAAGTTTTTTATAATCTTGTATTTGTTAAATGGTAAAAAATTTTGATATTATAATGCAATGTCATTAAGTAAATTGTTGCATCATGTCGTATTTGATTATTTTATGTACCTATAGTTATTAATTTTTTATTTTAATTAAGCTTTTTACAATGGCAGAACAAAATATACAATTTTCTTGGAATTTTTATTAAATTATCATTATACGAAGAATTTAACCAAAATATACTCTTACGAGTAAATAAGATTTGAAAATATAGTAACTCATTTGGTTTAGTCATTAAATAATGTTATGATACAAGTTTTGCTATAACATTAAAAAATTTTATTAGCCTGTAAAACAAATAGAAAATTGTTTCAGTATATGTATAGGTATATATTTTCAGAACATTTCATTATATATTGTATGTATGTATATGCAATTCGCCAGTTGCAAGGGCCATTTCTTTAACGACTTCACATGCAATATATAAATTTTTAGTTTCAAAATTGATATAAAATATCTCAAAATGTAATTGCATTTGCAATAACAACAAATTACGAACTTAAGCCGTTTAACATCATACCAGCCCCTATTTAAAAAGTACTATATAGCGTGACTATGTCGAGACAGCTTGAAAATAACATTAAGCCCATTGGAATGGGTTCATATTTTTGTGTTTTTAATAGGGCTATAAAAGCAAAGCAGTAAAAATTTAACAACTTCACTCTACATGAACACATACATGTAAATCTATTGGGGTGTAACAACAATAAATTCATATATGTAAATAAATTCTAATTAAAAGCATTTTAATTGAAATCATTTATTGGTTGTTAATCAACGTATTATATGAAATAAATTTGATATTATCACGCCAAGTGTCAAAAAATTCGGAACAATTGATTCAATTTCTCGAAATTTAAGATATTATATAAATACTCGTATATGTTAATAGGTCGGTGATAAATTTGGGAAAACAGTTTGGTGGGTAATTTGTAGAAAGTTATGGACACTATAAAGTTGGAATTATCTATTGTTAAATATAATGCTTTTTTGGTTCTTTAGAAATGTGAACAATAAGGAGCAGAAAACGAGCAAATTAACACTTTTCACTTACCTAATCGTATCCCATTGAACAAACGGGCAATAATTTCACTAGTTTAACAACCCGATGAAATAATGCTTTTAATTAAAAGTTAAAGAATCTTAATTTGATCCCGGTTTATGTTTGCTTACTAGAAATAAAACGAATATAAAGTCTTAGCGTCCTGCTTTTAAGAATGTTAATCGAATGCTTTTGTCTTCTACAAAGTATAAATAATAAAGGAACGGCTAAAATATTTTCCAAGGGAAAATTAAACACTGACATTTACTTCGAGCTGAAAAGCTTCAGTATCTGATATATTTTTTTCCATTACGAAAATATACAATTAGAAATTAAATTTTGTTACGATTTGCGCAATAATAAATGTATTTATAAGGAATACCCGTTGGGTATTTTTCTGTTATTGGCTAATTTACCCCTTTTTTATTACATCCATTCAACGACCCGAACCATTTGCCGTTTATTAAAACATTGTCACGTATACAAAAATGTGTATCCATCCATTTTCGTTTAAATATATCATCGCTATTGAATGGACAACTAATAAAATGACCAATCGATCAACTCGTTAGGCTTATTTTAAAAGCACAGTGCATATTGTGTGTAGAAAGAGGTTGGAATTTTTAAATGTAAAGTGTTAGAAAAAGCCTAAGCAACACAATAGCCCTACATACACATACATATATATATATACGCCGCCATTTCATTTTACAAAGAATTGATATAATGTGTTAATCTTTTTGGTCATCCATCATCATTTGTTGTATTAAACACCCTTGGTATATCTTTCACTCCCTGTTGTAAGAATTCTGTTATATATTATTAAACTGGTTCGTCCTGGCTAAAGAATTTTTATCATCCATTTTTCGAAAATTTAAATCTCTTTCCAATTTTTATGTTTCAAACAACGATATTTATTTGCAAGCTGGTATTTTCCGTTCTACTGGAACTGATCCAAGTTTTTAAGCATTTTTATGTTTATTGTTGCGGCCATACATCTTACCGGTTGCTCTTTGATCCAAATAGGAATGCAAACACTTCACACACACTACGTATGAACTTTTTATTCGCGGGTAATTTACTTGGAGTATGTGTTAATCACAAGAACCCTTGTGATATACACCTTCCTTATGTGATATGTGGTAAATTTTCACACAAAGACATAAATCTCTTTCGTCGGCGGGGCACAAGTTTTTCTTCAACAATTTAATTGCTTTGTTGTGAATACTGGCGTGATGAAAATAACAACGGAATTATAGGCGAATCGTGAATTATTTAGTAATTTTAAGGCCATTTTCATCTGTTTGCTCCCATATAAAACTAGACCAGTCTAGTATGTGAATTATTATTCTAAAGTAAACATTTCACTTATATAGATCACAATCGTAGCGATTAAATAAATAAAAATTAAGACCAAAGGGTGGTGTACAATTTTTTAACAATGGGGTCTTTCAATTTGAATTAATTCTGTGTGTGGTGATAAGTGCATGGCGGGTCTCTGTCCAAATATTATACATGTCAATGCAAAGTGCTTAAGCACGCTGACATGTACACTTTTTTTATATAGGTGAGCATTTAAATTTGAATAACATGTACGTGTATATATTGTGAATTTGTGATTAATATCAGCCTTTTGTTGAAGGTGTTGGGGATATGTGACATGTGATCAAGTTACAGATCGCGTCTTTATTTACAATCACATTCAGCCGTATGCTTAAATTTGCATTTTATTATTTTATTATTGTGTGTACGTACTTGCAATTTGATCTGGTTGTATTTATTTTCTTGTCGTCGTGGTTTTGAATATACTATATTTGCATTCGTGAAACTATTTTTATCTCAACGTAATAATTTAACTATACAAAAGTTTATTACCATTTTTTTCTATCATAAATATTGATTTGCTCACATAAGCAAACTGTAATTTTTAAGCCATTAGCTTTCGTTACATTCATTGTATAATAAATTATGTGCATAATGTTTCATAAAAAGGGTTATAAGCAGCGGGTGAGGGTTTTTCATCTACATATTATCTATATTTTATTATGAATTATAGTGGAATTACATTATTATAGCTTAATTAACAATTCGTTTAGTTTAAAGATGAATTTCGAATAAATTTATTGTTATAATCATTCTGTCATTTTATTGTGTAGGCGGGAATCTTTTTGAATAATAAATTTATTCGGTTTATGTTATTTTTTTTACGGTGAACTGTAACTCAAAATTTATAAAAACATCTTTTTATTTTTCTTTTCTTTATTTGTTTATTTTATTTTTACAATTCCAAAAACGACTATATACTGTATCAATAAATAATTCATATTTGAAAGTTTAGTTCCAAAATTAAAACATATAAAAAGCACTATTTTATGTTGGAAAAAGCACAAAACCATTTTAATAATTAATGCTTCATCATATATTTTACGTTGTACCTGAAAAAGTTCCTGTTTTTTATGAAACACATCTTATAGACTGAAAAAAATTATTTATACAATCATAACAAATGACCAGATCTCTTTCATATTTAACCATATACGGCCAACAGTGAGAAGTGTTACATTTTTTGCAAATATTGTTGTGTTACGTATTTTATACGTTTCTATACTGGCTCTTTTACGTGCACACGATCTAGTTTTATCTAAAAGAATGTAAAATATTTAAAGCTTTATTGTAGGTCACAACAGGATATTTTTCTCACGTATTTTTATTCTCCGACCATACATATACAACTGAAAATGAAGACAAAGAAATAACTAAAAACATGCAGCTGTATCATCATCAACATCATCCCCCTTGTGAAATATTCAACATAATTCAAGTTGACCAAATTTGTGACACTTGCAGAAACGAAACGCGTTAATATTTATTTTTATTTACACTGTTATGTAATAAATTTAAACAAGTCCTATTGTATGATATTTTATTATTAAAAAACAGCAGCGATAGTTATTATGTATAAAATATTTTATAAATCTTGTTTAATGGAATGATTCTTTAAATATGCTGTAATACCTACTTAATTAAAAGTTAATTAAATTTTATTATGTAGGTATATATATTTATGATGTCATGTCAATCAAAGCTTGAATCAAACCAGTTAAATATAAATACGTACGTATTTGTTTGACATTTTTTTGCACAACAATAATTACTGGTTTATTTTACAACTGATATTATGAACGATTGTCATGCATATTTAAATTAATATTCCATTGAGCAAATGTAATCCCCAACTAAATACTTGACAATTTGTTTCATCGTGCCTGGTTTTTCACATTTTATATTGTACACTTTTTAATCCAGTGCAAAAATCTGGTCCAATATAACTGAGCAATTTATTACAAATATTTAACTTGATATCCGCAATGTTTTGCACCACACTATAACGTCATAAATTTTATAGAAAACGTTTCATAAACAGAAAATGTACGCAAAGGGACATTCTGTGTGTTCGGTTATGTTGCGTTAAGCATTTCAGCAGTAAATTTCAGTTTTATTGCCTAAACATTAAAACGACTATTATAAATCATAGAGACGACACGTGGATCAACTAGTATAAAAGAGAATGACAGAAGAAAAACATAAAATAGAGGCAATTACACATATAAAAGGAAATAGAGAACTATCATCCACTTAGGCCAAAAAGTTCATTGGGAGCGCGAGCTGGTTTTTCAATGAATATGTCTGAGGTTAGTGAATAAATGGACCGCAAAACTAAAGAGCAGTCAGAACAGATGCTTTGAAGACATTATACGTCAGTTTTGTACTCGAAGAGGTACAAAATGAACCAGTCTCCTCCGGTAAGTGATTCTTTGCCAATGTCTGAAATTTGAAATAACTTACCAGTGAGTTTCCGTCGAAATTCATCGAAATGTATTTGATTCTGAAGGATGACTAGTTCAATGAATAATTCCCTTTTACAGTAGAATTGACTCTACAAGTGGCTTTTTACAAAATTGATTAAATTAATTCGTGTGCTTGTATAAAAATAAAATGCTTGAAATTTATCTCGTTCAGGGAATCCGGAAAATTGTTGCGAAAAAAAAATGCGATCGTCATTAGGTACAAATTTTCACTAACATTTCCCGTTTTTTTTATTATTTAAGCACTAACATTTCACTTGTACCTTTGCCGAATGGCCTTAAAATGTATGAACTTCATTTGTCTGTGTGTCATAATTTTAATATTTTGCGCTGATGAGTTCTTGTATACAATTTTTCAACGTTGTGTGCTCTTTCATCGTTGTAATATTCTAGTATGACGGCATCTGGTTCTTTCTGCACTTTTTTTCCATACTGCTGTCGTTTACAACAACCATTATTTTTTACACAACACCCTTATATACGTATACAAAATATATATATATTTATATTCGTTCGTTATTGGTGTTGTTTGTCCAAACTGTTTTTGATGATCGTAAAACACAATAAGTGGATAATATTTATCAAGCTCGTGTAAATTTATGATCGTGCAATTGATTTATGT
This sequence comes from Oryzaephilus surinamensis, assembly GCA_004796505.1. NCBI lineage: Eukaryota > Metazoa > Arthropoda > Insecta > Coleoptera > Silvanidae > Oryzaephilus > Oryzaephilus surinamensis. The sequence goes on from SSSI01003012.1 coordinate 14,394, forward strand.
GAAACTGTTATAAATAAAAATTTAACCATTTTTCAAACAAGACCTAAACTAAACCTCTTGTTGTGTATTATCGTACGTGTTCGTGAAATATGGTGTTTTAAGATCGTATAAATATAGGAAAAAGGAAATAAGGATACATTTTTTTGGCTTTTCAGAACACAACGTCTGAATATTCTGACCTTTTGGCGATTTATTTACAATTATTGCAGTAACTGAATTCTTCCACCAATGCAGCATAATGTAAATTTAATTTCTGCAACATGTTCGTGTCTGGAATAAATGTACTAATGTTAAATATTATTTTTATTCATTGTCTAATATGTTAGAGTTTGTTTTAAAATTCACATTAGCTGTCTTTCAGTTGGCAAATTAACCTGGCCTGAAATTATTACTTACCATGTTATATAAAATAAGTGAAAAAAATGAAACCTATGTCCAGTTTAAACCAATTTAAACTACAATATTACTTACTTGATTTCCCAGGAGAACTACTGGCGCACTTTTCACAATAATAACGTTAGAATGCCATAGAATATTTTGTAATATGATATTTTTAAGGAATATTGTATTACAAAAGTTTTAAATAAAATAATAGGATGCACACAAGTTTTTGTTGTTAATTCAATGGCTCTAACTTTGAATAGTCAACCCTTTTTTATTATGTGGAGATTTTTTAATTCTTTGCCAACTACATGGCATATATACATATATTTTAGTATCTTGTGCAATAATATAACCTACGTATTATAACCATTACATGCTTTATTTTTCACGAAATAGGATTATGTACTTTGAAGAAATGAAAGTAAATTAATGAAAATGTAACAAGTATTAATTCGCTTCAAGTTTTTGTAGCTAATTATGCGGTGAACTTTATGTTAATAATCCCAAACGCAAATTACTTTAACATGTTCATATAATTTCTAATTTAATTAAATTCTAGTAAAACTGTTTTATTCGGCTACATAATAAAGACGTAAGTTTATGGTATTTCACGTTTTAGTGTAACGTGAATGTACCTAACATGGTATGCATTGTATCTAATTTAGATAATAATGAAAATAAAATTGTTTTATAACAAGAATCTTAATATAAATTTAATTTTTCTCCTTTTTCATTTTAAAATACTTGTATACGTATGTTTACAATTGACAGTAATTTACTAATTAAATTTGTGAAATACCTTCACAAACAAATTAAATTTTATATTTACATTCTTTGTACCGGATTTTTGTTTTTTCGTTAAAAAACAGTACATTTCTTTAAGGAAATTTGTTTTTAATTTATTGACAAAGATCGTATAATTTAGGAAAAGGAAAATATACATTTAGAATTTTGTTGTTTAGTATGAATGTATGATTATTGTTAGTATTATATATGAATAACAATGCAGGAATGACATACTTAAAATGAACGAACATTATAGAGCATTAGAATATGCATACTTATGATTCCTGAAACCAGTATATGTAGAATGTGATCGCTGAAATTGTTGTGTAAACCGTGTTTACATTGTTTACATCTTATAAATTCCAACTGTTATGGTTGACCATTTGTATTGGCTCCAAATAATAACAGTTATTGTTTCAACAGATTATTTCCTTGTTCATAATGCAATAAATATTAATCCGTTAGGTTGAGAGGATTTCGTCCAGAAAAGAATATTAAACATTTAATCTTTTGCGAAACATATAATAATGCGAAAGCTTAATATTTAATGCTTATTCTACATCTAGTTGTGTTTTTTTTTTCGGTAAATTTAGAAACCACTTGACGAGGGTCTCTTCTCTCAGTGTCTCAAAATAAATTAAAACCATTTTCATGCATGACCCTTTTGAAAATTCTAATTTTTAAACGAAAAATGTGTGCAAACAACTTTCCAACATTATAAATCACGTTCCTAAATGAAATATGACGGAAATTAAAACGAAATTTTCAGAAATACTTTTACAAATTGATTTGAAAGTTGCTAAAGAAATGCTACAGTTGAAAATTGATATATACATTTTTTGCTGTTCTTTCTTCCACATCTACAGTTCTACACTATAAAATTAAGAACTTTACTTTAACTGTTAAACTTTGTCGCTTGCACAATTAAACTGAAACTTTTATTTTTTAAAAAACACAACCCTAATCTCCTATAAATTACAATTAGTTAGTAAAATAGATATAGCAAACTGATTTTAAGTTTAAGTCTTGTAAATATTTGTGTCTTCAGCAAAACTATTAATAAAAATGGGAAAATTTTGTACCTGAATGTTAGATTGATAGGAAAACTAAAATTTAAAACAATGGTTTTTCGACATATCATATTTAAAAATCAGCAAATTCTAAAAAGTGGTTTTAAGTTTTTGTGAGAAATTAAATCTGATAAGGAAATTAAAGAGGCGGCTGCATTATTTCCTTTTCACTAAAGCTAAAACAATTTTACCAGATGACATACAACCATTTTGGGGTTTGTTTTTACCTATATACACAATAATGGTTAAAAAAACTAAAACCTAGTCTCTACTACAAATAAAGACTACTTTCTTTATACATTTGTGTGGGTATTTACTTAAAAAAACGTTTATTTGAATTTGATAAAATACTTCCATTTAAGAAAGCTCCCTTTGTAGAGAAATACGTACATTACGGAAATAATTGTGTAATTTATCCGATATCAAACAGTACAATCTGTCTTTTTACCTTATATACACACATATATACATATATTTTCATAGTAACAACATTTTAAAAAGATATTCCATTCGAATTTTAAATAATCTAAACGATACAATCTAAATCCTGAATGTTTCTAAAATAATCCATTCAAGTAACACCTATACTTTTATCAAGATACCTTTGATTAGTATAGCACTTAAATATATATGCATGTATAATTCACGTTTAATATAAATCTCACTTATCTGACATACAGATATATCGAAGATATAATAGGATAAATCCCTCTCCGCATAATGAGTACGATCTTGTTAACTGCAATTTAAATATCTAGCTCGTAAATTGTGATTAAATTTTTGGTTTAAATATTTCGTTTATATGTGTGGGATTAATATATGGAAAAGACGAAATTATCCTATATATTTGGCCGACTTTATACCATATGCTGTATGCTGAGCTATTACCTAATACTCTATGAGGGGCCGTTCAGCACAATATTATTCGTTTGGAATATACGTATGTACATATAGTTTTGAAATATATATGTAGACAAATTGTTTTATAATATAAAAATTTTCGTATCATATATAAATATACATATTTTTCCAAACTAATACTCTCGTATGTACCATATAATATATTCATAACGAATAATAATATCCTGAACGGCCCCTCATAGTATGTACTGCTGGGATTTATAGAATTTATGTTTGTGAAACGTGATTAGATAATGTATGTGTGTTTATTATTCTTTTCAAATTTCATAATTGACTAAGTTTAAAACGGTCATATTCTAAAGCTATAAGATTCTATGCAAATTTAAGGAAACTCCCAACAATTGCATTCACTTCAACTCAGTTTCTGATTAGCTATACTGCTCAAAGTTTGTTAGCAAACATAACAAAACTATTTTAATCTATAAAGTGGAAAGTTAGTCTTGATGTTGGCCGAACGCTTGCATTGTTAATATAAGAAAATTTTCAGTAATTTCTCTTATACGAAATATAAATAAGTATGTTTCACAATTCAAACTGAATTAAATATACAAGCTATTCAGTTTGTATGCAAAATACATACATATGTATTGTGTATATTGTTGTGTATCTTATCGTCGTTTAGTTTCATGTCAACAACAGATACATATGTTATTTACTAACGTTGTTGAAATATATAATTGATAATTTAACTTTGAGACATGATGTAGTTTAATAAGTGTTTTAACATAAAATGAGATGAGCTTGAGAAAATTGTTTTAAAGCACTTAAGTTTTAGCACTCGTTGAATAAACGAATATCGTAATATTCGTATAGTGTACGCGAAAATGGGTATATGTTGAACAGAATTGAATTACTTATCCATTTTAAAGGGCCTTAACGTATGAACGATGTAGGTATACATATGGCTTTGCGTTGGCCCATTGTTTTATTTCTATATGCAGTAACATTATTTTTTATGAACATAAAAACAACACATTTGGCCTTATATAAACTGAAAGTTAATAGACTGTGTAAATTTTTAAACGAAAGTAAAAGGAGATAAACAAATTTGCACTATTAGTGTGTTAAAAATTCAAAAAAAAAAGGAATAAGAATGGGAATTGAATCTAGCAGATGATTTATTTGAATTTAAATGTTTTCTGTCCCATAAAATCCAAATCAAATTACTGTTTTAATGTACTTAGTTATTTACCTACATAAATTGTAACAATGAACTACTGCTGGAACATGAGACTTGAACCAATTTAACTTCCACACATTACGTCATATGAAAATTTTATGATTGTTGCAACATCAAATAACGGTTCCATTGAAAATTGTTTCATCAATGTAATCATTCGGGGAAATTAATATATTTTTTAGTTTTACACAATATACATAACTGTAAAACGCACGTCGAAATTGATTAAAATCAATTGAAAGTTTTTTTACTTTTATATGACTTTTCGTAGAAATATGTAATTTAATCGATTATTATTTTTATATTTTGTCTGAATTAAAAAAATGATGACAAGAGTTTGTGTAAAATTTTTTTAAATAGACTATATTGGTAAAATAAAAATGATTTCAGTCAAAATAAATATGACTTTTATTGAAACAGGAATACGCTGAATCCAAATCCGTTTACAGAATTCATATTTTATGTCTACTAGAATATTTTTATTACATGATTTTATTTTGTAGTCAAAAACATTCAGCATATACATATCATATTTTTTTTTTGTTTCAGGTATGTGCATACATACGTCTCATCTGTGATGGTTATCACGACAGATCGATACTGATCTTCAAATCAATCAGTAAATACAACGTCTCTTCAATTCCCTGAACTGAATATACCCAACTAACTGTCTACTACAGACAATGACTTGATTCATGATGCCACCAACTAAATACTATACGGTTAGACGTTTTATAGAGCTTTATTTATTTTAAATATTCGTGTCTGTACGTCTTTAAAATACAGACGTTTTATTTCGCTTTATGAATTTTTATATCAATAAAATTTAATTTGGAAAAAAAACAAAATTTTACGTAGGTACATCTAAAAAGCAATTCCACATATTGCATGCAACATTTCGTGCGTATATAGAAAAGAAAAATTCAATTAAAGCAAAAGCTGTTTTCGCCAATTCTCAACACTTTCCAGTGATTGCTTTCGTATAAGTTTTAGTTGATAAAAAATAACCTAAAACTGAGGTACGATAAAAGTTAATAAACACTTTCAAACAAAAATTTATCGTAATTTTCAAACACAGAGTATTATCTGATCTTTAAAAGTGCTCAACTTAACAGCATGTTTGGCAAATTTTTCCTAATCTAGATTATTAGTTTCACGAATATAAGCGAAAGAAGTAGTAGCTGTTCACATACAATATAACGAACAAGTTATAATTAAAACCTATAATAGAAATGGTAATGAGTCAGTAGTTTGGCCAGAAGCCAAGTTGAATCTTAATACTTTTACTTGCTATCTTATTCATTCTTACGGATTAAGACATGGTGCGGGTCCGTCATTTACAAAGAAACGAAATGTAAACCATCTAACCCATAATTAACGATATCTTTATCTGTGAAGATGATAAACCGATTACTATCCTTGCAAATAGAGTGTGTGTGTGTGTGTTTGGGAAAATATTTTTCAAGTTTAAAGAACTTAAAATTCAATGTATGTATGTTAATATTACGCACCACTGGTACCATTATTTATTACATATTACATTTAATGGAATTGTTTAATATGTAAATATGCAAATAAGTTGATGTTAAAAAAAGCAATGTATGCACAAGTTAATTTTATATTAATAAGAATCTACGTAGGTATGTTATAACTGCATAATATTTAGTTAAATACACAGTTTAAAAAGACATCATTTTCGTTTTAATTTAAATTTTATTATCTGTTATATAAATACATTTCCAAATGATTTTTATATTTAAATAAATCGACTATAAAATAGATTTAGTGTAATGTCATCGAATAAAACAGGAAATCTTATTTGGTACTTTCTTTAAAAGAATTTCATTTGAAAAAATTTTCAATAGTTCTTTTGGCTGAAACGCTCTCTGTATACTATATATATGTATGTAATACTGCTTCTAGTGGTTTTGTTTATGCAAATAACTATCTATACTTGAACAAATTCAAATTTCTTGTTTATATATTAGATACTATTGGGATTTTAGTGAATCGATAAATATACTGTATCGAAAGAAAATCTTGCAATTTGTCTAAAAGCAAACCGTATCAAATTTTATTTCATATATTATCGCACAATATTATCACGATATACACATATAAAACATATACTTCTGCATCTGCTTTATATGATGCGGAGGATTTTTATAATAGAATTCATTTTTCATTATGTGTAGGAAGTAGCAAAAAAAAATGATTAAAGTAAAGCCATAGATATGTAATAATTGTATACATCTTGTAGCAAAAATTTATTAAAACGGATATTAAAACTGTACAAATCGGTTTATTAAATTTAAAGTTGAGTTTTAATATTACAATAAATTCCATTTTCGTATACTAGAGTTACAAAAACTAGTACATATGAAATATACTGCAGTAGCAGGAAATGAATTTGAGAATTATTAAAAAATTTGGCCCACAGTTTAAATAACATCCAAAACGCACACATTATTAATATTATAGGATGATTCTAAACGTGACATGATGTACATAATGATGTTTTGTTAACAAGAATCTAGTAGCATCAAGTTTTGTCCGGTAGTCGCATATCAAAGTAGAAAAGACCCTCGTCAGACGCGATTGTGCATCGTACATCATCTCAAATGGCATAGCATAGGACCAACCAGGCACCTCATTTGCACACAATACCCATGATATATCTCTAATTAGAGGTTACAGTTAACATTTAATGATGCAGTCTCTTCCACCCCACCATTCGGACCTCACCCAAACAAAAATATTTTATAAACAGGTTTTTTTCGTACATACACTCTGTGTTCATCTTCGACAATCAAACAATAAACAATATATTCAAGCCATCATCGTATTATGGTCCGCTAAATTGTGCTCCTATAATAGCCCTCATATCACAACACTTTCAATATAGATTAAAATCTATCAATTTCTTTCATCCATCTTCTATAAAATATATTAGGAGTATAATATTTATAATACAATAAATGAACATGAAACGGACTGTTAATTAAAAATTTCCAATGTTATTTGACGCCTTTTGTTTCAACAATACAGAAAATTCTATTCGTCTGCTGTACATGTCTTTTTTGTTATATAGATTTTTTTATAAATGACAAAAGGCGGAGGCATTTTCAATATTGAAATTTAATATCTATTGACGATATCAATAATAGACCTATCATTTATACTATGTAATTAATTTCAAGTTGTGGTACCGGCTTTAATGAAATATAATTTTATCTAAACCTTCTTCTACACACTTATACATTTCAGAATCAATTAACTTCATTAATACAATCTTAATTGGCTGAAATATCGTTTCGATTCTTCTGTCTGGCTACACGAATTCATTATTACATCTTATATTCTTATACAAATGTATGAGCAGTGAAAAAAGTCGTCTGAGAGAGTTGGAAAACAGCTGCTGTTATACGTTGTATTATACACGTCTATGACAAGTGACAATCTAAATGTCATTATATGCGATAAGAAATGCATTTTCAATGTTACATGACAGCATGACAGGTTACATCAAATCCAATATAAACATTTCGAATACTCGCTAATGTGTTGATCTTACCCTAATACAGGGGACACAAGACTTTACTTGTCAGACACACTTATCATCTTGGATTACACGATTGTGGAATTTTGTTTCGAAAATGGATACAGTTCGCGAATTTCGTTTATATATTTTCTGGTCAACTGACATAAAAACATTTCCTTTTTTTGCGGCAATGTTGAAACAAAATGGTAAAATGTTAATCTCAAATGATAACAAGAGAATATTTTGTATTCACCATTGATTTAACTGGAGATTTTGTTAGGAATTGATGTTAGACTAATAATGTCAAAAACATGAATGAAAGACGAATTTGCATCTAATATCAAATAAATAAACAGTTTCCATTAAATAAAGTATATTTGCAGGATTATTGAAACTTCATGTATTTATATGAGGATCATGCCAAATAGTCCAAATACTATAATAATCCTGAACTTCCTGAAATAGTAGAACTTCAGATAAGTGAAGTTTATTAGCAAAATAATCCGTGCGTTATTGAACTATCAATTATATTATATAGCTAAATCAATAAATAAATTAAATCTAAATTATTTAATAGTTGGATTTGGCAGATATTAATTTTCAAATAAATATTTATTAGACAATCAAGTTTTCAGATTGAACAATTCCATACTTATATATGTATATAATTATAAATAAAAACAGAAAGTTCGTGCTTTATGTTGTGGTATTCAATTCAGTTTTATTTCTTTTGTTTAACAATGATAAGTATCTGTTCTGTATGTATTTACTGACAATGTACCAAGATTAATGGCGACTTTCTGGACAATGGATGAATAAGTGTACTCTACTAGCCTATACAACAATTTACACACACTTTGGCGCGTAAGTGCATTTTATATGCCGCCGTTGCGGCCTTAAATAATGACATTGCAATCCGCACTCAATATTATTTTGTTGTTGTTATTGTGACTTCTAAAAGACACACGCCATAAACTCGCATAAATAGGATTAAAAAATAAACGAAAGATAAGAATTCCTTCATCGTGCATCAATTTAATAAAATTATGATTAGTATACTAAGCGTGATGTATAAGTTTTCCCTTTCAACATTAGCCATTTATCCAGACATTTTACTTCTTAACCGAGCTTATACCAGATTTAATGGTTTTGAACGTTCCGGTCGGTCCCCCCTGCTGTTTTAAAGCGACTTCCTCATTACAAATATAATTCTTGCGCACGAGAATAAGCAATTATTTTCATTTTATTTAAGCGTCGGCGGTGTTTTTCAAAACTCTTCTTGTATATGTATATAAGTATGTGAAGGCGCGATAGCCTGTGGTCCCACCCACGTATTCTCTCTTCATCCGCATTGATGATGACGAAGATAATGACGCTAGACTGGCCCTATTAACAGTCTTTTTTCATATAAAATAATACAAAAGCATTCACATATAAGTTCTATTGTGGCATTGCTGTAACCGTGTCGCATTAGTCACAAATTTAATCGTATCGAATAATGGGTTTGGTACTTCTATTGTTGTACAATTAGTTATAAGAAATTATCCATTTTATTACAAAATGTACTTGAGTTTTAATTCTTCATCCCACTTGTATATATAAGAACGTTTCAACAATAAAATTAAAAGTATTTCCATCTAATGTGACACATATCAGTCTCCCGTAATGGGCATTTTGTCGAAAGAAAGGCCGGGATTAAAGGTTGATGATAAATGTTGAATTGGTTCGTGTCCAATGTTTCCATTGACACACTCTTTCTCCCTACAGACATTTCAAGTATGTGATTGGATCTTTTAACACCCCTTTTGGCATAAGGACAATGCGGTACTCTTAAGTACATACTGCTGGTTTTGTGATAACAAAAGGAGATTTCTGGGAGATTATAACTTCCACTACTGTATCTTGTGGCCTGTTAAGTAAAGATCAAGTGTGCGGATGTGTTGGAGTGTATCTTTAATAATTCAATGTCCCTAATGCTTTCTAAGCCTTTTACAATAAATACATGCAATATTAAAAGTATAAGAACTTGAACAACGAAGTATTTTACAAAAAAAAAGTTCCTATACAATATAAAATGTTTCTAGTAAATGCAGATTAATATTTTATATTAAAAATAAATACAGTATTTGGAAATGCTAAAGAGAGTTTTTTAATTCTATTACGTTTTTTGGGGGCTACCAAATTAATTGCTATTTTAAATTTATAATTATTTTCCCAATGTTCACTTTTTAATTGCGATCCCATAGAAATTAAAATTTAAATCCACTACACGGAGCATAGCTTTGTCATGAAACGAATTTTTCATTTTTTTTATTTTTCCCTCTTCCACTTCATCTCATTTATAAATAAATTAGAACTTTATTTAGACTCATGTCGAGCGACAATTAATTTAAATCAACGCTTTTTTTAATTTACTTGTTTATGTCCCAAGTCTTTGAGAGATCTTTAAATGAACCCCTTTTTTTCTTTCTGCAAACATGTAAAAAAGGAATTCAATTAACATAAAGAATTTTTTTAAATGCTAGGCATTAAATATATAGCTAACAATTTTCACTGAGTGATTCTTTCTGTATTTATGTGCTGAAAAACTTTGCCAATATTTTGTGATGATGTTGAAAAAAGCTCATTAACGGCTCGACCGAACTTTTTTAAAAACATCTGCAACTTTTCGAGTATTTCCTTTATTTAACACTTTCTTTATTATCTACTTACAAATGATCAAGTTTGATGTCGACAAATATTTAAAAGTTTTCAATTTATAAAATGGATTCCATACTTGATCAAAAAATGATGCAACATTTGTTTGAATCAATCATCTATAAAAATCTTATATGTATATATGAAGTTGAATAGAATAGTAACGAATCCAAGTATTTTTAAATGAAATCTATTGTCGTGCCTTATACACCTCAAGTTGTACTAAATAATGTGAAACTTCTTTAAGAAATCTGTTGGGAGCGTTTAAAACTCATAAAGGAACACCATCCATCTATCCATCCATCTATCAAAAACACTTGCTTAGTATTAATTTCATAAGGAGCCTGACTTGAGCATTATAAATATATGTAGCTGTCGACATGAAAGTTTCATGAATAATTATCAGGCCAAGAGTTTCGTCTTAGATATTTTCCACTTGATTCTTTTAGCGAAAAAACTAATAAACGTCAATTATATATAAAAAATAGAAAAACCCATATTCTTATAAGTCTTGTTCGCACTTTATTTGAGTATATTAGTTTAAAATAACATATTTTCGAAAGTGTGTTATTTAGAAATACTGAAATGTAGCTAAGGAACACTTGTAACTGAATAACAACAGCAACAGTCAACGATCTGAAGATTTATAGAGCATATTTGTATTCAGACTGTGCGTATAAGGGGGTAAAAGCACATCCCTTTGATTCATCAACAACTATTGTAGCTTAAATTGAATACAAACTGGAAATTCTCTACTCAGCGCAACAAGAGATCGTAATTATTGACTAGTAATGGAATTCACTTATCTTTCGTCGCTGGGAGGTTGATTAAATTCGCCTCCAAACTGTTAAATATAAACCTGATTTCTATAAAATTCACATTATGCCAAATATATTTTGTATACCCCAAAACCGGGTGAAATTTACTTTGTTTGCTATAAATTAGATAGACAAGGAAATATATCTAATATTTATTATTTTGCGTATAAAGTTAAACCTGTTGATTCTTACAAGTAATCTTTTCAATCAATAAAACCTTACACCAAAAATTTTCAAAATTAAAAATGGGTTTCGTCAAAGGCAATTAATTAAAAACAAAGAATTCTAGCAAAATCCGAAAGTAAGTTAATTAAATAGACCGTGGAATGTGCACTGTTGAACTGTTCGTGCAATAAAGGCCACGTACATTTTGAATTTGAAACAACATCCCTTACATATACATAATAGCAACGCATCATATCCCAGCGGGATATTTTGCGCTAAACCGCATGTAGTTGTGACAGTGACAACCAGACCATATTGCCACGGTACATGTTACCACCAAAGAATATTCGTATACCTTGCCGCAACTTTAATTAACTGTTAACCGAATTCAAGTTTATACATTGCCCCATTTTGCAAAATAAAATTATAGCCACAGTATACGCGCCACGATGGTGAATTCTCCAACGTAATTTTTTTTACACCATTAAAAACTTTGCAGAATTTAATGATGTCCGAAAGATCTTTCGGGTTTCCAACTTTTAAATAAAAAAAACAATTATTGATTTGTTGGTTTAAATTTTTTCCACAACAAAACTTGAACTAAAGCTGTAGAAATTGTTGAACGTCGCGTTTTTTCATTCTGATTTAGAGGCATTGTAACGTAGAGAAGTTAATAGGGTGCAAAACAATATAACTTATACGAGATTAGAATAGGGTGTCTGGGTGTAGAATGTTATTTTGTTAAACAAGTGAGTGAGCAAGTATCAAGACATTTCCTTGGGAGAAAATCAATCTTCATAGACCCATCCTAGGAAGAGTGTATTTGAATTATTGCTTAAAAGAAAACGTTGTCATCCCTTGTAAAATAATATTTCTATTAAAATTTATTGCTGATAGAATAATATTTTGAAATTTGTTATAATCAGTTAATGTGGAATTGAAATAATTATAAATAAATGATTATATGTGTAGTATTTTACATAAAATATTAAATGAGATTTGTAATTAAAATAAACTTTGTAATGAATGCATTAATTCAGCTAACTGCAAAGTTTACATAATGTACAACTTCTCTCCGAGTAGCCCTGCAACAGAGTTTCCAAACTAAATTTGAACTTACTTCAGGCTATTACAATTATTATTATTAACCAACCAAAAGTGTGTCTACCATTACAACAGTTTGAAAAATGGTAACAAAATATTTACACAACTTAAATCTTTCACAAATTTAGAAACTGAAAAGTTGAAAACCAACAAAACTACATTAAATTTCGAACAAACGATATCACAAAAGTAAATTGTTCTTGGCTGTGTAGTGACAGACGTGTAAGAGACACATTTTTTCTGTTCGTCTGTCTCTAATTATTACATCGGACATATTGGATATGTATATATGTACTAATGGAGCAGATAATCGAAGAAAGTACACTAATGAAACTTCATATCTTACAACACCATACAGTCTGAGTTATTTTCAACTTGGTGTTAAGTTATTTATTACATTTTACATGTGTTCTATGAGCGTTCCTTTGGTGGTTTTTCATCGTACTAATAACAGTCAATTAAATTTTGGTAACACATTGTATGTCAACTTTTGGCAATAGCCATTTATTTTATTCACCGGAACAAATTAATTAAATTTATCGTTATGGACGACAATCTTTGCGCTGTTTTTCTATAAAAAAATAATAACTACCAAATAATGTGCAAAATAACTAAGAAATAAGGCAGTTTATTTGGAATCTTGTTATGGAGAAAATTTAATTAAGTTGTATATACTTTAGTAATCAAAAATACTTATTAGCCATATAAAGCTACAATTTTATAGATTTAAGTACCTGTATACGGCTATCATTATCATAATGGAACGTTATTTCGGCAAGTTTATTATATTATATTTAAGATGTGTCATGCTCATAACTTATAACGAAATTTTGGTGGATTATATGGCACACTCAAGTTAGTGTGTAGGGTAAAAGTGGCTTATATTAACGTACAATTTTTCATATTGACAGTGCGTCATAATATATGTCCCTTTACCCCATCATTTTCATATTTCATTTATGAGAGTACAATGTATGAAATATATCATCCAACCCAACCAACATTAAACTTAATTATTATTATGAAATAAAAGTAAAAATTTTATAACTAAACTTTTCATGCAGCTATAAAAAATATAAGAACTTATTCTGCAAGAAGATTCGTCAAAGAAATTCTTTGAAAATGAATTTTTCACATGTTTAATAAATTAAAAAGAGCAGTGCCGTTGTCACACACACAAACTTCACGGTAATTGTATTCAAATAAATTATTTCGTGCAATAAGTACTGTTAAATTGACTTAATGGAAATGTCATTTTATTATTATAAATATACAAACATCAATTTCGTGGTATGGCATTATTGTGCACATTTCCTTGAGAAGACGTGACAACAAAAATAATTAGAAAAGAATGAGAGAAACAGTAAACACTTTTTAGAACAGTCTTTGACAGCAATTCCATTTATCTAAATTAAAGGCGTCAACCGTGAAAGCAACGAGTTCGTGGTTAAGCTAAAAGCACGATGTTGAACTATTTTCTTACAATTAAATGGATAGTTTTGGGATGCAAACAAGAAGAAAAATTGAAAACAAATATTTTAAAATATCAAATAATATACAGGATGTGGACGAACGTAAATTTCATCTGTAGATATTTATAAAATCACTTCTAAAAGTGAAATATGGTGTTATTAGGAAAAATTCTATTTAAATGTTTTTTTAATTAAGGCTTATTATTATATTTCACTAGTGTTCCTATAATATTTTAAATTGATTAATGATGCAACTTTCTACTTTAGGCTTTTTCATGTTATTTATATGTTGTTCGAATTAAAAACCAAAAAAAAATAATTATGTGTAAAAAAGTTGTGGTTTTCTGTCTATTTTTAGCTTGCAATTAAAGTTTTACAATTTTCTGAATCAAAGTGCATGTATAATTGCTAAATTTTGTATTACACTAAATTGTAAGATCTTTTACTAATAACTATTTTTTAATGAACTGGGATCCTCCGAATCTAAATTTAATGCTTATACTCGTTGAAATCAACTTGAATTTTTATAATAAATTTTATTATGATGACTTTTTATTAATTACTGATTCTTAATGAAATGTTCCTCTAATATACTTCAATTATTCATCATTAGTAGCATGCAAATGCTACAAAATCATTAATTTCCATTACGAAAATTGCATATGAAATGTATAGTCTTCAACATTGACAAAAGAAAACATCTATTGTGTATTTTCCATATTATTCAATAAAATTTCCACTCTAACTATTAAATTTCTCATTAAAAATTGTCTTGCTGAACAAACTTTTCCTTTTGGAAGAAAAATTGAAATTACAATAAATTTAATAATGTATCAAATAACCGGGAAAAAAGTGAAATTACATTTAATGTAAAAAAAGAAACGGTGTATTTTATGTCTGTAAAATCGTGATTGAATTCGAAAGAATTATTCCTTATGTACTTGATGTTGAAGATGGCTGAGTGTTTCGCATTTTCTACAAAGATATCGTCACCGTCATCATGAAACCCTGCCAGGCGTGTAGCTTATTTCCAGACATAATTAGTTGCGGCCCGTCGCGGCGTCACGCGGTTCGCCCCGCCTGTTCGATGCTGTGACATCTTCATCGCAATCTTCTATTAGCTTTGCTATAATATGTCTCCTCTACCATTAATCCAACGTGCCCGATCTTTGATGTTGTACACCAGATGTTGAGTGAATATATCTCTAAAGCCTAGAAAACAAAGTCACAACGAAATTACCTATAAAATTTTTTACGTATTATATTGTGCCCCGCCGGAGCTCGTAAAAAATTGTTTTTGTTTTTCAGTCAACGTCTGGTCTAGTCTCCAACTTTATGCATAACTTTATTATTGTAATTTTAAAGTGAATATATTTACTTCTACAATCAACAGTGAGGTTTAATTGTACAATTTTAAAACTTTTTCATACAAATTATTTCAAATTAACTTTGAAATTAATGAGATATGGTTTTTCTCTTTCAATTCACGTGAACTGATAGAGCAGTTCATTCAAGCATCATGAAATATGAAAAATCCTGATATTTCGTACGACAATTTGTCGAAATGCATTTTATTTTCAATAAAATCACATCCTGTCAATACGTTTATTGCGCAACAAAATAAATCTTCTTTTCACATAAAAACATTCAACCTTATTACGGAACTAATAATCCATAAAGACACTCGTCACATAACATTAATGCACAAAATTTGATGAATGCACTACCCTTACTGCTGAAACTAACACAATTTTTCACGACTCAGGAAGTACTTAGGGTGAAAACATATTTTCCAAGTTACACTCCCCCACTGTAACCGTAACTTCTGCATTTTATTATACATATATAGGTACATTTTTCGAAAAACTTTTTATCATCTTTTTTTCAGTCAAAGCAACTCTCTAACTTTACTTTTATCCAACCATTCGGCATATATAAAATCCATTCAGAGCATAAAAATCATATTTGATAAACATCACAGGGGGGATTATTCTGATACAAATCGAGTTAGTCGTTCCCAAAATAATAACCTTCCTGTTCGTTGGACCATGTGATTGGTATTATTCCACCCCCGTTATATGGGCTCGAACATACACACTCCACAAGATTTGCGAATTGTACCACACTTTTAATATTTCATTTTTTTTTTAATTTTGCATTCAAGTATTACATTAAAAATAAGCTTCCAATGTAAAATTATTCTTTTCACCTCCCAAGTCGTATTAAATTGCTTTGATAATTTTATCGATAATGCATCAACATTTTTTTCCGGGAAAGCTATAGATACTTATGTTGTTTTTAAAGTTATCGCCTGTGATATTTGATACCAGCACTTGGTAGGTGTTTCTAAATAAATCCTTCCGGTAAATTATACACATCTACATAATACGTTCGAATAGAATTAATTTATTCGTAAAGGTTTTTCATTTTAATTTATCATACTTAATAAAATTGACTGCCTCTTTTTTTATTATCAGTACAAAGTATCTGCAATTTATGAAACCGTGTTTGAAATTAGCAATTTTGCGCCAATGTTACCAATTTATATACATAACATGTTTGTTTTCTTTTATATGGTGTATGTCAACATAATAATACATACTAAATTGCATCGACAATAACTTAATTTCGTTTCGGTCTGCTAAACAAATCGATCAATTTGATTATATAATTAACTTGAATACAATTGGGTTTCTGCTAGCATGCAGATTATTATATATATTATTAAAGCATTTATAATTTTTCTCACAATAACATAGAATTACAACTTTGACCATAATTTACAAAATAATTTTAAAATTAAATAGTAAAATAGTATACTATATGCATATTTTTTTAATAAGGCACTTTTGCGCACTTGCGCAGCACCTGTTTCATTGAACGCGTTCGCGATAAAACTAAACTAGTTGTTTTAACATTTTTCAAAATAATATGTCTCTTTATATGTAAGTGTAATGTTATAATAATAATAATTATTATTATTAGGATTATTGGAGTTAACTATTAGTAGAGGCCATAACTCTATATTATTGTGAGAAGAAATAATCAATTTTAATGTGCCTTTATATACATATATGTATTATACGTATATGTGTATATAAATATATTTCGTCGACAATAATTGAGACATAACGTTTACCAGTTGTAAAATTTGCATTAGAAACATTTAACATGATTTAAAGAATTTATTTAACACACCTACACCTACTTACAATATACCTTTTCATAATAAATACTCAGTCATCGTATAATATAACATTTATAAATACATTTTTCTTAATAGTTACCGATTAGATAATAAATTGTAGGCTTACCACTACACAACATTATTATAAATTCCACTATATTATGTAATACAGCTTGTTAGGTGGTAGAGTTAATAATTTTACAATACTACTTTACGTATATATAAGACATTATCAAAATCGAAATTTATAGTGGCGGCTTGTTTATAAAGTTCTTCCTCATATTCGGTATATATATTCAACAATACACACGCAGGTATATTAAGACCAGGTATAAACCAGTTCTTTACCTGAGGGCTAAATATGATCCACAGTCGTGTAATATAAATCTCTTAAGCTGTACAAAGTCAACTATATATATCGGTATATCGGTTTTCTAAGATACGAATCTAGATTATTGAAGTTTATTGATTCAGGCATTGCCATTCAATGTTTACCTAGGCTTAAGTTGTTTTAAAATGCATTATAATGTGTTTACTTCTTGTCCGAACTCTGTATGTGTGTTATTGTGTGTGCAAGTATCAAACACGTTGCCGCATACATAAACGACAAACTAAAATCTATATTGTCACAAACACACCAAAGTACAAAGATAAGCTTTCCAACTTCCGAATTGTTTATCTTACCATTTATGAAGTACTTACTAAAATATTATATACCATTGATTTTATGGCAATGTTAATTATGTTTATCACTTTTGGTAACATTGTATTTCCTTCAAAGTCTATATAAGGTGTATAATATCTTCGTTTCAAATCCATGCATATATTTATTAAATTAGAATACTTGTTCAGATTTTTTTTTTAAATTTACACAAAACAATCATATAGGTAAAATATTTTTTTTTATTATTATAAACGAAATTGAACAAGTTTTCCTGGTGATGCTTTTATCCATATACATATAAATGTATGCTGTTCATATAAGGACGTGTCTTCATTTCAGCCGACTATCTTGAATCGAATTCGTGTGTAGGAAAAGTTTGCCGGAAATCAAGGAAATTGAAACAGGGACGTTGAGGTACGCGCACTCTGTATAATATATTACCAGCATGAATATATGAAGTTTCTATTCAACAATAGTACTAAAAGTCTGTCTACTCGTGTATCAACATGCATATAGATTATTAGATATTTATGTAATGCATTGTACATGTGCATGTAGAGTTAATTGTTTATATTATCTGCAAACTACAATGTTACATGTCTTTCATTAAATCCTCTATATAATTGATTGCAAATTGGTACAGGAATTGATTAAATAGAATATTTAAGTATTTGTACGAATATATGCGGACAAATTTAATCGTAATTTATATTTAGACGCGGTTTTGTACATCCAAAAGCCAAATAATTTATAATTGTTATAATCCCTTTTGTATTAATTAGTGCGTGAATAAATTAATATTGTATAAACAATGCTGAAAGGAAAAAAAATTTATTATTCGTGTCGGAAATCGATTGAAGGAGTGGTTCGTAATTAATAATTTACGCCAACACAAATTTCATCTGATACAAAACACCATTAAATAACATTTGTTCATTTTAATTATATAAAATAATTATACACAGGATATTGTATACGAATTTTTTATCTTGCAAACCATTCAAGATAAATATATAATAAATTATATGAAGAAATAACTAATTATTATCAAATCGAAAACGAATTAATATATGATTTCTCAATCCATATATCGATATACCTAATTATATTTTACAAATAAGGGAAAATATCATCATATGACCCTAAACGATCAAATAATTACGATGAGGGCATTAAAATAATGTCATTTTACACTTGGTTTAATTTTGAAATTATTAAGCTGTAATATTGTTGTTTTTCTATTGTTGTCTTATATTAAGGGCATTAATAAAAGTCTGTGGTGCGTGTAAATTTGTTGATGTTTCAATTTAAAATAATGTGTTTATTATGACGAACGTGTCCAAAACGACACACAATCTCAGGTATAAGCTGTTGGGCCCAAAATGGAAATTATATTTTCATTAGTATGTAACAGCTGGCTAACGCGACCACTAAAGGTCAAATTGTGCTCAAGAACCCTCCAAACAGCCCTTCGATACTGAATTCATCTTCTCTAATATATCTTCACAAGTCTCGTGCCGTTATCAATTTATAGCTGAGAAATAGATTTTATAATTTATTCAATTTACAATCAAATATTTGTATTATAATTTATAGTTGTTGTTTGTGATACGATTCGCCTAAGGTGGACTAATAAAATTTTAAACTAGTTCTAACAAACTTAAGTAAATATGCAAATGGACACCTCAAGTGTTCGAGACTTCCTTGTCGAGAAACGATGGCATATATAATAAATAATTTTAATTGTTTAAATGAATTTTTCCTCGGCGTGCTGAAAATATATATATCTTTTTTGTGTATCTTTATTTTCCCGGACAGTTGTTTCAAAGCGGGAATGTTCTGTAAATATGATATTACGTTTTATTATTACATTTACGTGCTTCAAAATATAAATGAATGTTGTATGCGTGCATTGAAGAATTTTTAAAAGTTACATTCGTGGTGGCGCATTTAAATTCAACTATTTTGCATAAACGATGAACCTGAATAGATAAGATTTTTATATTATGTATATTATTTGTTGAAATGACCAACCACAATCTAGTCAACAAAGACACATTTTACCTAAAATGAATGCGAGAATAATATTATATGCATTGTCAGTTATACAATTTAGATGTTTTCGTAAAAACGTCATTATATTTTCGAAAAAGAAACACTAGATTCCTGTTCAATGAAACTGATAGATAGGGTAAAGCAGTGGCATTAAACCGCTTTCGGGTCTTCACTAATATATTCAGGTTGAAGTGATAGAACAAACAATTATTCGCTTTAATTTATTGCATGGGTTTGTTTTCGAAGGTGAAAATTGTATAATGAATTCCTACAAAAGGCCACTTTGGTCTAAAAGGGTTCAGATATTGAATTTATTACGGTTTAATTGTTTTCTGGGATTTTTATTAACTTCATGAAATTGATACTTTACGTCTTTTTAGAAAAGTTTTACCAAATTGTGGTAGACTAATAGAAACATTACGTTTCTGGCCGGAAGGGAAGTTTTTCAACACTTTACCCATAATTTCCAGCTCAATTATAATAAAATTGTTGCTTCGCCCTAATACATCTGTTATGGATTTATTTTAACTTAATAGTGTTGTTTTGTTTTGTTTGGCAAGAGATTTCTTTTTTCTTCAGTTCATGCCAATTATCGAAGCTGTCAGCTGTATGGCGCAGTGAGATGTTCGATGTTATCGACTGCCTGTCAAAGTTTTTACCTTTTCACCCGATATATATACCTGCCTCACGACCATCCTCACAGAGAGGGATGAACTTGACTGACGTGCTCAAATTGACTACAATATCTAATCTTTTTAAAATGCCATTGTTGCTATTTCCTCCACTATTGTTAATTAATTGTAGTCTCCTATTACACAACAAAATAAATGAGAAAGTAATAGATCTAACATTTAAAGTTGAATTCCTTGTGGATCTGTCATCAACCCTTTTACCCTTTCTAAATAATTAAGAAACGATTCCATTTCTTTGCCTGCTGCTTGTTGAAATTGTCTCTTTGAAAAGAGTAACAAAAAAAGACGGTACATTTTAAAATTACGTTATTTCTGTGAAAACTGCCATAAAAATCTAACGGAATATATCATGCAGCCCTTAAAAGTTAATCGATATTAGAAAAAAAATTGTGAAGTTTTATAATTTGAAAAGGACTAGAATTAACTTTTCTACAGTTACAGTTGTAAATATATTGTGCTCATAAATTAAAATAGCTGTAAATATTTACTACTGAAAAACATTGTTTATGATATTTATAAAATTTAAAATAGTTATTTTTACTGTTATATGCCATAAAAATGGAAATGCATAAAAATTACCCCTATACCATTTTACCATTAATGTAGCTTTTAGATTTAATAATCCTTAGTCCAATTTTTATTTGCGCCATTTTATATTGGTTAAAACTTAAACGCGACGTAATTAAATATAAAGTTTGCTTAAGTATTTTTTTCATCATAATCTTAACGAAAAAAGATAAAGTTACCAAATCGAATTCATTAGTTAATCCATTGTTTAATTAAACTAGTTTATAGGTAACACGATATTTTGTCTTTGATGGGCTCTAGTTAGCGTTAAACCAAATTACTAGCATTTATTTTTTTGCATAATTTTAAACGTCGTCTTAGCACTCTCTCTACAGTCTAAATCGAATCTGTCTTTAACTGTTTAGTGGATAGTGCAATCACAATAAAGATACGATCACTGGAAAACCAAACTCGAAAGAAGTGAAAAAGGAACAAAATTAGTAAAAGATTTATACGTTAGATATTCCAGAAACCGGGATTCATTTAAAAATCAATTACATTTTCTCTATAAATGAATAGATCAAGTTTTCTAATTACACAGTAGTAAATTTATATTATATAGAACAATAATGTATTATCTGAGAGGCACGTAATACGTCAATGTCAGCTTAATGTCTGAAAGCAAGCAAAATTTTTAATATCCCCCTTGTTTACCACAAGAGATCAATCTCAAAGGATTTTATATAATACAGCTTGGCATCTAAGAAAGTAAAACCAATTTCGCTTTTCTTGTGGAAGGAAATATGTTGTCGCCAGTTGACGTGTACACGTAGGAGGTATAAGAGTTCTTCTTGGTGTGTTGTTCTTCTTGGTGTGTTGTGCACCCACAAAACTTCAAGTCGAAGAACACAGTCATCTCGACAATGATGCGGTTCGAACCGCATTTAATACATAACAAACCTGAATCATTTGCTCGTTTTCTTACCTGTGTGTGCGTATAAAAAATTACCTGAGTGTGTAAACATGGCCAACTGTAAATTAGAAAATAATGACATTATTATCCCTTCTTGAAATATCCATGTTAAAGGTCTTATTGGTCATTTTTATTTAGTGGGGGACGTCGAGCTTCCATCAGAACCATGCAGCTGTTTGACTGAAAATAAGACCCCAGCTTTTACAGTACGAACGTTTTAGTATCTCTGTTTTCGTTCGCTAGTTTTAGTCGCTGTTGAAGCTTTTCAGAGCGCGTGAGTGCTGTTTATATGTGGATAATCTCTCCTCGCTCTCTTCTTGTATTTCGTTAATTCTTTTTCCATGTTCTGTAAACCATGTTCTCTGGCATTTCGACCATACGTACTATATCGATACATTGTTTACATCAATAAATTTCTCTTATCATTGTTAGTTTATTTTATCTTATGTTTAAACAACAAGACGACGACGACGTGAAGAAGTGCATCAGTTTCAGTGAAACTTCTATATATTTTGTCACAAGTTGTGGTGTTCTTCAATTTAAATGAATCTTTGGTTTATTTTATGTGAATATGCGTGTTTGTGAATTTGTGGTCATTAAAATCACCAATAAATATTAATGAGAAAATAGGTGCGTAAAATTGAAATAAATTTCTAAGAGGCAAAAAATTTTCGCACACATAAACGAAACTTGACTATCATAAAGTTAAATGATATGGCTGATTAAATAGTTAATTTCTGCATCAGCACAAAAGGTTAATAGATTAACAGAGGTGAAATAAAACACTAGTTTTATGGCACCCACAATTACAAATTTTGATTAAAACTTTACATTGTACACAGCAGTCCAACAAACTAAATTGACCATGATGGTAAATAGTTTAAACAATTTAAAAGTGAGTTGGTAAATAAAATTAGATTTTAACAATTTTCATTCACTTTCAAATTAAATCGGACGAGCAAAGTTTTTCATAGTAGGTACATACGCCATCTATGGGCAACCATACGTTTTTGCATATAAATCTTAATAATAGTTCCTTATAGGTAATAATCGTTTATTGCTTTTTGTTGTAGTAATCGGATAAAGGCCTATGGAAAGGCCTATAGAATACGAAGAGGATCCACCACCGCCAGATCTGGACACCATGTGGGGAATGGAAGCGGCGACTGAATGCGATTGTCCCGGGCCACCCCCTGAATTCATGCTACCACCGCCACCTCGACCCCCAATTCTTCAACCTTCTGATCCAATGTATTGTACGGAAGAACCACTGCCCATTGAAACTTGTGATGCCCAGCCTGTGAGTAAAAATTACGCAATTTTCGAATTTTATGAACCAACAATTCAAAAACTATAAAATTCTTCTTAAATGGTGATTACAATAAACGTAAAACAACATTGTTTCTAACAAGTTAATAAATACACCATTATAATGTATTCGTGTTTGGATTGTAAAAATGATCATAAAACTCATATATAAGAAAAAGATAATCAGCCTTATTCCCGTGGCAATCTAAATCGAAATAAATATCTAAATTTTTCCGATATCGGAAAAATTGCGATTATTATGGCCGAACGGTATTCACAAGATCAATCGGATCTAAATTTTTTAGATATCTTATTTTTTTTAGATATTTTCTTATTGCAATTATTACAATGATCGTTTTTATTTCGATCAGTGGGAATAATTTGTATTCTGGTGGCATTTTTTGATTGCAATTATTTTAGATTATCTGAATTTTCAAACGGAATTGAAACAACCGACAGTTCGACTTGTTAACTTTTATAGTTTTTGTCAAATAGTTAGTGGGACTTAAAAAAATAATAAAATATCAATCAATCTAAATCATATTTCGGTATCGAAATCTTGAATCTGAATTTTTCCGATACGTACTAGAATTTAGATTGCCACGGGAATAAGGCTGATTATATGGCGAAAAGAGAGGAAAGTACTCGTACATAATCAAACAACAAAGAGCAACAAAATACTCATGCCATATGGAGTCTCATAGCCTTTGAGAATACTGGGAACCTTCGAGGCACAAATAGAAGTTGGAAAGAACAACAAATACGCTACAATCCTGGTAGTCAACGGAACTTGCTGGGTAAACTCACTGCAATTTCTCTAGGTGTTTTAAGACATCTACAAAATCTGGCTGATGGCGCAGTAACCAACGAATTCCTTCGCACGTTATGGATGGGACGTTTACCACGTAACATGCAAGCGATTCTAGCTACTCAATCTGACCAAAACCTTGAAAAAGTCGATACTTTGGCGGATAAAGTCAATGAAACCTTTGAAAGAGGACAAAATAATTCAATTTCGCACGACAATTACGTC
>SSSI01003013.1:0-14696 GCA_004796505.1 Oryzaephilus surinamensis
TGTGTATGCATTTTGTAGGTATAATTTGTTTATATAAAAAAGATTACTGGATTATTATTTTAAAAAACAAAAAATAGATTTCATAGTACTATTGTTAGATTTTTAGCACCTCAATTCAAATTATTATTTCGCTATAATCGTAGTTTATTTGGGGGAAATTTATTTGTATAATTCGAAATTTCTATATTTGGATTCTGGAATTTTCTTCCAGTTCCTTCAGATTGGAATTAACGAAGTTCCACTGTATTATAATAACCGTGAATGAAAACAATGTGGACAACCCCAATTTACTTAAACGTAAATATTCACGATGGGAAAATAAAACATTTTTTTCGGAAAAATTAATCAGCAGAACAGATGTTAATCTAAGCTGGAAAACCACTTCAATACGAGCTTGGCGTTACATTAAAATAGGACGGCATTTTAAATATTATACAGAATGTGTTGCATTCAAATATGAGGGTATATTTTATAAAATTGTGCCTTTAGAACGGGAACAGCAGCACATTGACCGCTGCGGCACATGTGAGTGCATCATATATGCATATAGGCATAGTAACTGTACATGTGCATGTGCAATGTGCTGTATATGAAGAAGGTCTCAAACAATAAGGTAGGGCATAGGGATGCCTTACGAGGGTGGCTATGGATTGTTGGAAGCCATTTTTAGCCCTTTTCGTACAAGTCCGTGTTGGAGCGGATTTGGTCGGTCCTCCTCAGTGGCGTTCCATCTGCGCGCAATAAAAACCATCTACATGAGAGAACAGTATCGATGCGGTTTGATGCGGGATTTGTTTAGTAGAGAGATGCTGTATGTTGTTTTACAATAAATTTTAAAATATAAATAATAACAATATATATTTTGTTGGCATTTGTTGTTTGTGGAAAAAACTATACGCTTTAATTGTGCATTTATTAGATATGACAGTGAGCGTGTTTTGTGGCTAGAATTTGTAAAAATTTCATTGAACAATTTTTGTATTTTAGTTTTAAATTGTAGTTACAATATTTAGTTTATTGGCACACGGCTACACATCAAAATACTTTAACATTTTTAGTTTATAGTAAGTATCAAAGGATGTAATTTATTTTTTGTTAAATGAAAATTTAGAAAATACAACTGAGTTGTATTTGGTAGGAAAAGTCAAAAATCGCGGGTTTCGTATCGGGGGTGACAGTGCGCTCTATAGTAGAATATTATTGATTTTAGACATAATATGCGTGGCCCTTCCCCTATACACAGTTTTACCCTCAAATTATACAAAATTTCGCACGCACATGCTCTTTTCAACAAAATTATAGTAAAAATATAAGGCAATTTTTTAAATTGTTTATTTTCGAACATACTTTTACAAATATTAAGATAATCAAAATATTTTTGCATACACGCTATATATATTTGAGACAGAAAGAGAGAGGGTTAATTATAGATCTTTCAGTATTCAAAGTCTAAATCTGTAGTTTATTATTGTCCTGTGCTAGTAATTTCTTCTGCTAACTAGAATTTTATCGATTTCGTCTATAAAAATCTTTTGTAATCCACAAAAAATTCGCCTCGTTTCATATATTTGCCGAATTCATAATCTAGACATTATAAATTATGTAAATAGACAAGTTTAAAATCTAATAATATAAACAGAAAACAAACATTGGAATTTATTAGCTTTTCCGCAAAAATCTTCAAAACAAATAATATATTTTATTATGTATATTTAGCGCCAAATTTTTGCAACGACTATTTACATATATTTATCAAAATTAACATATTATCCGTACTTAAAAAAAGCTTCTAACTAATCAACATATACATAATTAAGATATCGTTTTTTAAAGGCATATTATAATTTAAATTAATAACATAATTGTTATCTATTTAAAATTAATACAAATTATTAATGGACCATGATGATGCAGTTGTTTTCACTGTTGAAAAATACATTAAAGTAAATAATGGTGTGCCGCATTTAAATGTAAATTATATGTGTGTTTTTGATTAATCTTCACCTTTACGCAGTTAAAAAATAGCCTACGGTATGGTGTTTTGAATGAAACTTGTACTCAAGTTATTCTTTAAATTATACATAATAAATTATAAATTTTCCAAATTCTTAAATATAATATGAAACGCACATTATATTGTTGTATGTAAAATGAATAAGAATAAAAAATAAGAGAAATGTTAAAGAATCATTTTATTCGTGTTTCTGTGTAGGTGTGTGTAATAGTTGCCTTCGGGAAAATAAGCCAGACACACGCTCATTAAAATAACACTTGTAAACTGATATTTTGATTTTAAATTCGACAAACGAGGCGCATATTGTCAACATGTTCTTGTAATAAAACGAATTACATTATATACATTTTAATGGCCTTAAATGTACGTTTTTTTTTCTATACAATACATATAGATTTTCTTGGAAGTATCGATCCATACGAGCAATTAAATTCCACTAAATATAACGCGGCTTGATTGTGTGTTAAAAGAATAGAAATTAATTAATTAATAAAAAATTTATTATCTTGTGCGGTAATGGAATTATTTCTACACGGACCACGTCGTCCTAATACCTACTGAAATCCTCAAATATTTACCTAATTATCGAATTAATTGACCAATAAAAAAATTCCTTGTTGTTGTAAATTGATTGATTTATGTACGTTTTTTGTTGTTGTAGGTCCTTTTCTATGTCCAAATGTGGGTGAGGTGAGTGAGTTTGGGACAACTCCAACAAGGGGAAGAAGTATGGGATCCATCCTGCTTATCACGTTGGCATTATGCGCCTCAATTTGGAACACATCACAGGCAGAACCAGTTTCAGTCATTCCCCATGACGCCCATCCCGGCTACAGTGTGAAAAAATTCCCCGCTGCTTTACATGAATTCCAATTACTTGATTCTGATTTCTCACAATTCTTTACAATGCTTCAAGATGGCAATATTATGACAGTATCTGATGTTAGTCCATTAGTAAATCGTCCAATAGATTTGATGGTATTGGAAAAGAATGGTAACACAAACACGACCCACATGCTTCAACTGTACGTGTTGGATAGAAGGAATATGTTAAATTTTAAAACGGATAGTAGTGAAGAACTGTTGGGACATATAGTGGAAAATTCACCAGCTGGTACTAAAGTGACCGGCATACCAGTGTTGCAGGCCGATGGGGGCGGCAACATTAATAAAATCCCAATTACGTATAGCATTATAGCTGGAAATACTGCTCAAGCATTTGAATTACAACACAGTATTACTGAAGATGTTCTTCCAAATGTAACTGTTAGTGATAACAAAGCTGGTATTAATATAGTGACCAATCAAGTGCTGGATAGAGAAGAAACTAGCCGTTATGTATTATCCATCCAAGCCGCAGATCCGAGTGGCATTAATAAAGCTGTCACCAACGTTGTAATTGAAGTTGAAGATGAAAATGATAATAGTCCAGTATTTACGCAAAAAGTCTATAGATTTGCTGTTGGCGATGATACATTAGATGGTGATAATGTCACATTAAATTGGAAAAGATTTACGTCGATTGGTAAAGTTGAAGCAACTGATGCGGATGGTGATAAAGTTGCTTACAAATTAGCAACACCAACGAATTTTCTTGTTATTGTACCACAAACTGGTGACCTGTTACTGACACAAGAACCAATTGAGGAAATTGAATTGGAACTTATTGTTGAGGCACATGATCTTCGCATACCAAGCCGAACATCACCACGACCTGCACAAGTTTTATTCCATTTTAAGCCGGCTGTACCGAAAGTTGATTTGGATTTACAAGAACTAGAAGCAAGTAAAACATTGCATCGTACAAAGAGACGTGTTACGAGAGCTGTTAGGCCAACAAAACGAATTGAATTTACTGAAACAGATGGCCAAACTGAGGGACATAATGTGTTTCAATTGGAGAAAGAAACTGATAAGGAGGCATTTAAAATTCGTGATGAAAATCCATGGGTTACCGTTGATCAAAATGGTTCGGTACGTGTGAAAAAGAAATGGGACTATGAGGAATTAGGACCGGAAAAAACTATCGATTTCTGGGTTACCATTACGAATGATAAAGGAGGTGGCGGTGAGTAAAAGCATTTTTATTTTTAATGGGGAATTATTTTAGAACAACAATAACGTTAAATTAAAACAAAGTGAGCATCTAAATAACGGTAGCGAAAGAAAAAAAATGGGATATCTATTGTTTACATTTCTGGTAAACGTTACTTTACAATGTCGGCAAAAAAATTATGTAATACCTAGGCGACAAGCATAACTTATGGCTTATTTTAAAGTGCACAATGCTTTTAGTGGGCTAATTGTGTTTTGCCTTTGTCCTGTCATATATATGTATATAGTTTTTAAAAGGCAAGAGAGAAAAAGAAATTAACTTAGAAAATACACACTCATTATAATATTCATATTGTTGAATGGGAACAATTTTAAAATTTTAAAATTAAAATTTCATGCCTGTGGTCGTAAAAAACTTTTACTAACATACACAATAATAATGTGTGTGTTTACGTAAAAGATGATATTGTTAATTAATTTTTATAGTAAGCACCTCTAGCGGTTAATTTAGTTTTTGAGATTAATTATATAGACCAGCAAGTGAGAAAAATTTAATTATACAGTATAATGAAAACAGCAGAATTTAACAAACAAATTCAATTTGAAAATTTGATAAATTTCATACACTTTTTTATTTATTTATTGATTTAGTATAATTGAATTTAATCCTACTTATTATTCCCATATAAAAAGTAACGAAAGTGTATCGAAATTGAATAAAATGCGGTTATCAATAAAAACAACATTACACTCGACATTACAGATGTGTTATCCACCTAATAACAATCTTATTACACAGATTGTTTTACATTTTATTTTAATACAAATAAAACTTGCTTGAATATTGAACAGAATCATTTCTCGGATTCTATTTCACAATCATTTTTTTTTCTCTTATTCTTTTCGTCTTTCCGTTACTTGGTTGTTGTCTTATAAGAAAAAAGAGGACAATATCCAGTTCATTTGTTTTCATTAGCTTGTAACCACATTTCTGTGGGATTCATTGTTTTATTAATTATGCTTTCGTATAAAAACGGTGAATAAACAAGTTTTGAATTGATGTAGCTTATGTTATTTGTAACATTTGAATTTTTAGAAGTGTATAACTAAACTATGCGAGATCAGAAGCAATAGCATCCCATCAGCATCTGTTTGACGTGTGATAGTAATTCAATCAATTCACAATTTACTGTTGTCCATTTTTGACGTTAATGAGTGTACCGCTGAAGGCAACTTTCCCACGAACTGTTCAGTTAAAGAAAGGTACCAATGTAATAATAATAAGAAAAAGAAGTTCTGCTTGAACATGCCAAGGGAAATAATAACAATTTATTAAGAATTGTATTATATGCACTGTGTGTATAGCGAACAAAAATGACTTACTACAGCCGAAACGATATCTCGTTACGTTTAATAGTTTCCATGATGTTTTATATGTATATATGGGAGTCGCGAGATGCCCATAGAATTAAGTAAAAAAGGTCTAATGACCCATTTGGATTTTTTCTGCAGGAGTCTTCATCTAATGATTATTACTTTTGTCATTTTCAAACCGCAAACCATATTTTTTACTTGATGAAATACAAAAATTTATTATAATGAAATTTCATTTGAGACCATTTCTCTGACAACCGGTTTTAAAAGGCTTTTCGTTTACACGAATAATGACTATGGGGTTGATGCAATAATATTTAAATTCTTCATGGATATATAATTTTCAGTGTTAAGTGAAATTATAATGAATTGTGAAAACAATAAGTTACCAGCAGATTCTTATACCTGTACAACAATATTTTGTATAACAGATACAGAAATATGTGTAGTTTTAGTCTGAAAATAATTGTATATTATTAAATTTATTATAATATACTCAAAAGTTAAAACCTTGGTTAAAATATTTGCATATATAAACATATATATGCATATTTATTAATTTATAATCGCTGATAAAATAATTACAATAATTATATGGAAAATAAGTACTGGTGTTATAATGTCGCTAATTCAAATAATGACTTTTTTTACAAAAAACTTTTTTCCCACATCCTATTGTGTACAACTTCCGCTTCGCTTTGAAAGAGATCTTTTTTTATAACGAGAAATCGAATAATGCACATGCATAAAAATATTTTTTACCAGATAGTTATATACGAATACATATTATGTAACATATATAATATATTTACATCGATTTTAATATTTTCCGTATATATACCACAATATAACGCGCCTCAGACATTTTCCGTACCATGCACAAACTGAATTAAATAATTCCTCAAAGAATTTTATTATAAGAGGATGGAAAAGTTCACAGAATCTTAGTAAAATGAAAATTTTATGGCGACAAACGACAGCTAGCATAATTCAATAATTGGGATATCGTTGACTTACAAATCAATTTTAAATATAAATAATAATAAGTTTACGTTTACGGTAAATTTTGTATTGATGAACAAAGTCAGCGATGTATAAAATGATTTATTATCAAAAGACACAATTTAACTAATTAGATTCGTGAAGAGTTTTTATTATATTCACTTATATATAGTAAACATTTATTTTTTTTAATAAAAATTTCACGTACCAACAGTTTATTTTTGATATTGTGCATTGAATAAAAAATTATATACAAACAAAGCACTCAACTTTTATTTATTACATTTCCACCAGATTGTAACAAAGGCATATTTCCCGGACATTAGCTATTTACCCTAGAATTCAAGTTCCACAAAACATTAATAAAAAGAGGGCCAGTAATTAGTAAGCAGTTTCTTGTTCAATTTTACCAAAAACATCTTGGAAAATTAACCGCAACAAACTGTATACATAGTTAAATGTTTTCGTTAAAATTATTTTTGCTAGAATTCTGGAATAAACCACGCCTGGATTGTTAAAAAGGGTATTTGTACACTCCTGTACTGATCCAAGCTTCTGTATAGCTAATTGAACTAGAATTATAAAAATAAAACAATTAAACCTACTAAATTTCCAACGCAAATGTTACATGAATAATTAAAATTTGAAATCTAAGAAATACAATAAAATTGTACGTTGTTCCATTGCATCCCATTGTAGTATATTTGTATTACAATTTTATATAAAAGAAGAATTAATTAATGTAATTTATTTGAAAAAATTAACTTACTTTTACTTTGTTGCACTTTTTCGTTAAAGTATGAATCGTGGGTAATAATTTAAGAGTAGTGTGTAACTCGACAAATGTATGACAGCAAGTCGAATAAACTTCCAATGTACCACCATACACAATTCAGCTCTTAAAATATAGGTGTATGGTAGTTCCACATACATTAAATTGTCACTTGTGTGACAATATTATGTAAACTACCATTGGAAATTGCTTCCTCCACATTAATTCAAATTGGCATTTCTTGAAACCTGATTGCTTTCTATGAATACAGTTTATTATTACAAGTGGACATTAAAGTTGACCCATATTTGGGGAGATAAATTGGTACCATCATCTAATCTACATGAAATTTGCTTTTTAACTCATCGATTTCCTTTTTTGGAATCTTTCCGATTTGAAGAGAGAGTGCAGAACTTCTTGAAGCAACTTGCTAGTGGAGTGGTTGTGACGGCATAATATAGTTTTTTTTTCTTGCCTGCTTCTAGTAAATAGTGGTGAATTTTGTTGGAGGGTTGTGAAAGCGCACCGCGACGTCAAGGGAGGTTCACCCTGCAAGTGACGTGGTCTTTTAGCGCGCCACAGTGGCCGGGCGTGGCGAAAATCAATATAGCACGCAGATAGTGCCGTTTATTCCACACTCTTGTACAGAATTGAAGAAAAAGGCACTCTTGAGGTGCTGATTGTGTGTACCTTTCAGCTAAAGCCTGATTTAAAAGGCATTTCACTGAACATTTAAACAACTCCATTCGTGCAATAATAATAATAATAATATCGTAAAAATGTTTCAGTTTGTTTTTTCATGAATTTAAAATTCTTTCACATCATCATATGTAGTCAGATTTTCATTAACGATTTTTAAAATGATTATAAATGGCTTGCATTGGGTTTTTGTAGTTATAGGGGTTTTAATTATTTTTCATTTTTATTTATTATGGTTTGATTTTGAGGGAAATACAAATAAAATGAATGCTTTGTACATGAAAAACAATTTGAATGTCATTTCAAAGGAAATACTATGGAAGTATGATATCCATAAGCTATATTACATTGTAAAAATTTAGTATGGGAAAATAAAAAACTTTAACAAAATATAAAAACTTGTACAATGTCTGTAAAATTGGGAGATAGTGGTTTTATATTTATTAAATTATAACGTTTTTAGTTTAATAACAATAAGGGCTTTCGATGTTTACACATAATAGTATGCATTGAAAAGGTAATATTTGTTTAATTCGTTATGGGAACTGAAAAATGTTAATAGAATTTGAAACGTGTTCAAGTTCAGGTTAGTTTTTTACGCTTTTCATTATAATTTTTATTTAAAGGTAACTTATTGTTACGTTTCTTTTGACACGTTTTACATTAAAGACACACAGATTCGTGCAATGAAATATTGTTAATTGCATTTTACTTCTGAAAAACAATTGTATTTGACACTATTAAATAGGTACAATTAATTTTATTCTAAACAGACAATCAGGTTTATTTAAAATTTTAAAGGGTAAGACAAGGTTAAACCCTGATTTTAACGTCTTAATAATTATTAACGTCTGTTAATAAAATGAAATCTAATTAAAAATGTTTAAATGAATTATAAAATATTATTTCTATAAATACGAATTTTAAAATGTATGAGGTTCTTAAAAAAGTGTAAAATATTTTAATTAAAAATCCAAGTTCCAACTCACCCCTTAGGTGTGGAATGGACGAATTTATTGTCCTTTCACATCTTTATATTATTTATGATTCATATTTATTACTATAAAGTTATAAACAATGTTTTATTTATTCATTCGATATACACTTGCGCAAATAAAACACTGCACTTAAATATTATTAAATATATGTACCTAATCGGTCATAATTAGAAAAAAATTAAAAAAAAATAATTGCACTGAACGCAGCACATGTTTTGTTAAACGCATTGACTATAAAACTAATCTAATACAAATAGATAACAATAAAGAAGTTTAATCAACAAAAAATTTGTTTTTATTTTTCAAAAGCTGAATTACACAAGTTTATTTTGATTTTGCGGAAATTTTCTAACAAAGTTTTATTGAGATAATACACTGGAACTTCCCTAACTCGAATTTTATGAGACAAGAAAAAAATTCGAGTTATAGGAATATACGATTATACGTAATATAATTAATTTCCTTAAGTAAATATAATCGAATTTTACGAGTATAATTGTGTAATTATATATCCATTTATCCCTATATTTTCTAGGAAGCTTTTTCCGTGAAATTCATTGTGTTTTGTTTGCAATTAAAATTAATAAACAACATTAAAAATTAAAGTGAACGCGAATATAGGTATCTGATATAATATAAAGGTATAAATTTACAGTAATAACATTATTCGCTATTGATTTAACTTGATAGAGGAAAACAGCTCTTGAATGCCTTTTTTATAACATTATTAAAATAAAAAGTTTCAACATTTTTGTAGCAATGTAACCGTGTTTTATGTTTGTATATATGTAACAGTTTGAAGCCATTATTTGCAGACGTAAAAATATTTCCTAAAAGTTATTCAGTTATATATCATGGTTGAATAGTGTTTCTCTTGACTTTTATATAATACTCGTGCCCACATGATATAAACGCTTTTTGCTTATAACGAAATTTGTTTTAAATGTAAATTTAGCGACTATTGAAGAGATTTTTGGCTGCAGTTTTAAAATAGTATAACACAGTTTCTCGTTGCCCTACTATCATTCTAATCCCAGACTGTGTGGCAGTCTTGCTATATTTTGTTTAAGAAAAGCTTTTTAAACAACATATTTAGTAAAATTGGCTAACTGTAGATTGCCAAGATATATAACAAGTCATTTTTCAGGCTTGCATTTTTGGGGACAGAATGGAGAGTCGCGTGGGAATATCTAATGAGAATAAAAATAAAAATATTTCGTAATAGTGTTCATATTTTTCAAAAGCCAGACATAGTATTTTTGATATTAAGTTATGGAAAATAATATTTCAGATTTTACGCCCTGATTGGCGGATAAGAACTCATTTTAATTCAATTATACGTGCTAGTCTTATTATAAACTGTTGACGTTTCTTCAAATAAATGTTTCTTGTAGTGTAGCTGTTGAAATCCAATTATATTTGCAGACTTTTGGAATAGAAAAAGAAACATAAAGTACATAGGGACGTACAAGTAATGCAATTTCGGGGTAAATAAAATTTTCTATCAAGTTATATTGATTGGTCTAGTAGGACATAGATAAATTTTCAACTTTTAATGAAAAAATATAGCAGGATGCTATAGTTATATAAATGAGGGTAATTTTCCCTCCCCGAAAAATATTTGCTTCGCTCAGTAAATCCATGATTCATACTGGTCCAATCAATCAATATATTTGGCCAGGACTTTCTGGATTTAATCCTCAATGGAATTTCCTTGTATTGCAATATTAAAGGTTCTCGCTAAATAAATATTATTTTGTGTACTGGTTTTTGATCAAAATATATATGTATACATTGAGAATTACATCAATGTAATGTAATATTATTTTTTCGAATGAGTTTTCTATATATATAAATTCCAAGTTGTGTTTATCTTCTTGAATAATATATAATGTTTCAGGAAGAAAATATATTGTATATATACGGTGTTGAAATTATTTATTCCCCTATGTACGGAAAAAGGGAGTGGAAAAATCGCTTTAAGAATAAGGGAAATACTTCAATAGTAAATTGTATAGTTGTTTTCTATGTTGACTAGTGTATTGTCTTTATTTTCTTTATTTCCTGTTAGTTCTAGTTGAAAACATTCTCAATTTGCCGATGACCTAACCGTAAATTTTCCTGAGAAAAAAACTAGTGTATATAACAACAATAAAAAAGAAAAATTGTATTTTATTCAATTTTTTAATTATTATTTAACATTGTATGGTACTATAACACGCGCGTACATTTTATATTTACGATATTTTTCTGTTCCAAATAGTCTAATATTTCTATTTCCTGTTCTATACATATAGTCCATTCCCCTGTCTTTGTTTCCATCACAAACCCCTCAAAGTTTCCATACACACAGTTGGTGGCGCGTGGTACTCTTTCACCATATTATAAGAGGGACGCAAATCTCACCCTATGTCAATCAAATTCTCTATTCTTTTGTTGTATTATAATATAATACCATACGTGTAAACAGTATTCTTTACAATGCCTTCGTTATTGAGATCGGTCATGGTTCAAAATTTGATATGAATTATGTCGGTTCTTGTTTAATCAGTCGTTTAACTGAATTAATCTGAGGTGACGTCGTTGCCTATAATTTGTCAAGGTTTTCAGCAAGCTTTAAGGATCACTTTATATAAATGGGTCAAAAGGTTTCCTTTATACCATGTATATAAAAAGAATCTCAACTCAGCTGGAATTTATTCGTTTATTGATTTATAATAAAATTAATTGTTTTCGTAATATGATCACAGATTTTTCTACACACAATTCGACATTAAATCAATTTCCCACCCGTGCAAATAGTTCCTTTGTTTCAATTCAAATACATTTTATAGTACAGACTATATCGATATAATTGCAAAAAGGAAGCAATTAAGACTTTATTCATGCATACCGGTTGAATAAGCCGTCTTACACAATTCTATTTTATAAGTATAATCGAATAATCTCTTCAAAAGGACAATTCAATCCGCACCTTTCGGCTGCCTTAAATGTTCTAAGGAACGCATCAGACCGTTTTCCAACAGGATGTAATCTTCTTCAATGAAACAAATTTAAACATATCTAATTGAAAATTACAATATTTTTTCCGATTAAAGATATATAATTTGAAGGGTGGTTTAATTTATGAAATGATACGTGATTTTACAGAAAATTGGGAGATGATGTACGTTTTACCACGATTATTATAAAGTAAGATACCAAATAACAGCAGTTACACACAGATTCAAGTTGACCTTCATCTCGGTTTGTGCACTCTGACCCTAATCTTCCCATCATCTACAGCAATTTAGCCATATACATATATACTCTTCTTCCATGTGTCTGTTTCCACACCATATATAATATATACGCTAAATAATGTATATAAAAAGTACATAAACCAAACATGTTGACAACTTTTGCAATTTTAACATGAATTATACGTATATTTGTGTATTATAAAATGTAAATAACCATCTAATTGTCAACATTTTCATTGTATTTAGTTATGCGAAGAATCTTCCCCTTGAGATGAATGTAATTTCGAAGTTCATCTAGTATGCATACGTTCTCTCTGTATTTTCTATATACAAGTTGGATGGTTCGTTAAAACGGGACAGGTTGACTATAGCTTGTTTCATTGCTATCTCCAATCTTACTATTATAACATTGTTGGTGGGTCCCCTTTAGTTCATTAGTTGGGTCAAATGTAGTACATTGTATATATATGTGAGGAACAGCGGTCAGTATATACGTTCAAACAATAAATTTCCTTTAGTTAATATGAAACGTGCTGTCACTGGGCTTGTACCGGTGATATATTGTTCAAGATAAACTATCTGTTGTAATTGGATCTGATTGCTGTTTAATACTTTCTATTTAAAATTAATTATCTGAGTACCTGTTTGATTTCTTTATACTTTGAAATTGTTCTTTTATGTTTTTCACGAATCCATTTCTTAACAACATTCGATAAAATGATGTGGAACTAATCAGAAATACACATTCACTTATCTATTCATAATATGTTATATAGAGTTGTGAGCTCTACTAATATTATTCCAATATAATTTTGAGAGACTAGGTTATCACCTCTATAAGTATTAAAACCGATTTAAAAATTTGTATTTATACAAAAAAATTGCGAAAAATGATATTCAATAGTATACTGTTTTATTTAAATTTTACCAGAAATACTCGCATTTATTAGAAAACAAAGTTAATTGGTTGTGCGATTCACATTTTGAAAAAAATAACAATAAGTTTTTGTTGACTAATGTATCAAGCTATCAATATTGTTATTTTTATAAGTTTATTTTTATCGTGAACGCGTTCAGTGAAACAGGTGCTGCGGAATAGTGCCTTATTATAAATATGTTTGTGCATGGTTTACTAAATACGTATATTTATTCAATTTATATTAAAACCGATCAACGACGAACTATTACGACATATTTCATTTAATATAAACTCTTAATTGCATTGCATTGCATTGTGTTATGCATATAATAATCGTATTTAGTTTTAATTTTTTATTTTATGTGCGTTTTTAGTGTGTATCAAAATTTGTAAAATCTACCAATTTCCTTTAGATACGTATATTTGTGATTCCGTTTGATTGTATATTACATAGAAATTACAAAATCGATATTTATTGATCACTTAACATTACAAGAAAATTTATGGTAATCAGTGTAACACGAAATATATAACAACTTGAACAACATCGATAGAAGACACATTAAATAAAGCAACAATCACTCAATATGTCAGTTACAACTATTCGTTCTTAACTTGTATTGATAAAGTGTTCTTATAAACATAACAATAATTTTCCACATAGTTTGATTGTCATTTGCCTTTATGGAAATTTGCCTTTGAATACAAAATACAATGGAAATAACTTGATCACTTAAAAGAAAAATTTTCCTCTTAACAAAAGTTGATTTTTATATTAAAAAAAAGTTTACTAACCGAATTTTTCACAGCATTATGTCCACGGATCGGAGCTTTAAACAATTAGCACGAAAATGGGAAAATGATTTGTTATTTAATTAAAAATCCAATGGAACTCTTTGTTTAACTTTGCTCTTTGTTTTTATAAAGTTCAAGCTTTTGTCTGAGCAGAGTTTTTGCAATTTGAATATAGATTACTTTAATTAATAGAATGCGAAAATATTCGAATGCAACTAATATTACCTACATTTGCATTTTTGTGTAAATAGTGCACTTCATAATCCAAACAATAAATGTAAATGTTGATAATTGAAGATGAAATAAATGTCAGTATAATGTAAGCAATGGAGCTTGGAAGCATATTGGAATTTTGCACTTTTAATCACAACACATGAAACTAGATTTTTTTTACGATTTTTAGCGAAATCAGTTCCTCTCTACGTCCATCCGTTCTCTTGTTATTCCCTAAAGAAGTTTTGATGACGTACAAAATGTTCGAGCCAATGAGCGACCTTAAAAACGTAAACATCGAATTGTATTCAATGTCAAACGTCGGTACCACCAATACCAAAATTTTGACGTCACACATATTGTGTACGTCACGAGCAAAAAATTCAAACTTTAAGAATTTTTTTAAATTTTTTGAGAAACTTTTGAGACGAACTTTTTTCACAGAGGGCCTTATTTTAATATGCTCTATCGATTGAAACAATAAAAAAAAAACGCTTCCAAGCTCCATTCTCTAAAAATGTTATATTGAATACAGAAGCGATTATTTTGTCATTAGAATTTATTATTTATTTGTTGTATATGTACATACATTGTACATGAATATTTTTTTTTC
>SSSI01003014.1:0-27227 GCA_004796505.1 Oryzaephilus surinamensis
AGATTCAGTGGACATTGGACATTAATGCACCACAAGAATTTTGTATTTGCATTTTGCATGGAGCTGCAAAGATTAAGACCAAACTCAGGGCTGAACACTTGGTGGTTAACATCATGACAATGCACCGGCTCATAAAGCGGCTCTCACAGACAACTATTTAAGTCAAATTGGATTACCACTACTTGGACATCCTCCGTATAGTCCAGAACTTGCACTTTGTGACTTTGATCTGTTCGCAAGGATCAAGGACCGGCTTAAGGGGCCTAAATTTTCGTCAGATGACGAAATTATTGGTGCTTGGGAAGATGCATGTCAAGAATTAGATCCAGATGAATCGACTAAAATTTTTGACCAGTGGTTTTCGATAATGCAAAAGTGTATACATAAAAACGGCATTTATTTTAAAAAATCTTGAAACACAGTGGCGTATCTCAAAACTTAAATAGTGACCTACGTATCTTTACCGAAGTTCA
The DNA here is from genome assembly GCA_004796505.1 of Oryzaephilus surinamensis. Classification (NCBI taxonomy): domain Eukaryota; kingdom Metazoa; phylum Arthropoda; class Insecta; order Coleoptera; family Silvanidae; genus Oryzaephilus; species Oryzaephilus surinamensis. The sequence goes on from SSSI01003014.1 coordinate 474, forward strand.
GGAGTAAAAAAGAATTTTATATAAATATTTATGACAAAATATTTGCTTTAAGAAAAATGGGTTTTATATAATTGAAAATAGCCTTTCAATTGAAAACATTTATTTGCTGATTCGTTTTGTACATTACCAGCAAGTTATTTAGGCATAAGAATTGTTTAATATGTAATTGATATTGAATATTTTAGTTTTCATGGCCGTTTATTCAGGTTTTTACCCATTCTTCTATACACACAACATTAAATATGTATACTACGAATTATAATCCATTTTTGTACATCATTTTTAGACTTATCCAAAAACCACTAGAAATAATTTAAACAAATCATTCTCAAATTTTAATCACCAAAATAACTAATTTACATTGTTTTTAACATTACCCATAATTCCAGTTATAAATGTCGTCGAATATTAATTTTTAAAGAATTACAACATGATAGAATTAAACGATGTGATAATAATTAGTTTTCGGAATTAAATGATGCGATTATAAACTTTAAGTTTATAATCAATTGCATAAAATTTCATCTGGAAATTTATATACTTTAACAAACTCTTGCACATTTTGTCTAACAACTAGGAGTAATTTACTATTGTACTATGTGGAAAATCGTAATTAGATTTGGTTGAATAAATTTACACAAGGTACTATATACAGATTGCATGTGTTGTTTTGTTGTCCTAATGCGGTTGCCGAAAATTATTGGTCTTGTCGTGGAAGCCCATCGCGCCTACATAACAAATTCGATGGTCTGCAGAGTCTCTTGGGGTATGATGTATATAGGAGAATATACATTTTATAGGGTAGATTTGGTCTTAATTAGATTATAGTTTGAGTCATGCAGCTGCTAACTAATGCCAATGCCACAAGTAATTATTATAACGACACACTAGCCGCCATATAAATGTTAGCAACTAATTTAAAACCGACAGGCTATTAAGACCAGTATATATTCATTGTGCGATTATTAGTAACATTGTAAAAGTTCCCCAACACTGAAAGCACGACCTCTTCTTCGTTATTAGTTTCATTTCATTATTGCAAGTAATTGAGAATTATTTGTATGGGGCTGTCTTGTATTAATATATTACAGTCGTGAAATGCAAGACAAAATAATAATTTAACGGTTAATCTAGAAATCTATCTATTATTTCGTATATTATACTAGTAGAAAACATGTAGCATGAAAAGTTTCTATGTTCGTGTAAACCATTGGTGGTTTATTATGGCATTTTCAGACGGGAAGCCAAGTTGTAGATATTGATTAAATTGTAATATCATTTTATTTTTGCCTTTTAGTTTTAAAAACAGTGCAGTTGTACTTAGAAAAAAAAAATGATTATTTTTAGTGTGATAATAAATTTCTATGCCATTTTTCAGTATTAAAAACTTTGTTAAATATGAATGCGTTACGTTAGTTGAAGGTATAAAAGTTTCAAACTTTTTTTAATGAATAATGAATATTTAATTTATTGTCATGTTTGTTTTATTTTCTTGTAATACAATTGTGTGGCAAATATTTTTGATATTTTTTGAACAAAACCAGTATAGTAACAAACCGAAACTTTATATTAGTAATAAGAAATGTATTATAGATTTACGACTTTATATATATTACATTTGATGGATATGTCCCAGAAAAATATTTCATTTTCTTTTTATGCTCGTAAATGAATTTTATATTTTTGTGAACTTTCCTATATCTGATTTCACTTAAATTCACTGTTATAGTAGAAAAGCTGTCATAGATGAACAAAAACATTTTAAAATTACTAAAACTAAAGCTTGTTATTAAACAAAAATGCCAAAAATAGAACTGGTTTCATAAAAATGACATAAAAGTATGTGAATAATTTTCATTTTATCTGATGCAGCTAGATACCGAAAGTTTTTAATTAGTTTTTAAATTGTAATTTATTATTATCTTAAGTTTCGTCTAATTATTGTTTTTTATGTTTGTAATAAAATGAAAATGTTTTGTAAATTTGTGTAATAAAGCAATTTTAATCATGTCGTTAATACATCAAAATAAATTCAGTTCATGTTTGTATTTTTCTTTTGATTAAAATTAATGAGTTATTGATTTTGAATAGCAACCTGTATTTGTTTAAACTTAAATGTAATGTTTACAATATGTATTATCATAAAATTAGGAAAACGCTTAAATAAATCTTTTCGGGTTGTAAATACATATATTTTCTTGAAATTGTATTGCTTTTATCTTTGAATCGATTATCGCATTTCCTTAATCTGAAATTAAATTTTGTAGCTATTAATTTCAATCCAGTTTTGGTTGTGGTTTTTCGAATATTCCAATATGATTTATAGTTAATTGTAAAATTTGATTAATTCTGTCAATAATTGACAATATTTGAAATTTCAATAAAACAAAAACCGCGATAAATATGAAAATTTGATGTTGTAATTCATTTATATTTCATAAATTATCACTAATTTTCAAACATGTATGTATACTAAATAAGCAAAATTTAATTCCCTGAGCTTTTATAAGCTACCACACCGGTAATCAATTATAACTATTTTGTATATATTTGCACATGATACATTTATAAATGAAATGTAAAGCAACAATTTACTTGAATGCAGCTAGAGGATGTTTATTTTAGTATTTGTTTAATAAATTTTGCAGTTTGCAATTTTATTCGCAAAACAGGTAATGTGGTTATTGCAAAGTTCTGAAATAGCCATTTAGAATACAAAGTTGGGACAATGTATATACGAGTATGGAGACGAACTTTGCTTAAATCCTCGAAATTATAACAAAATCTCCACACTTCAAAGTGAAACTGTGAGAACAAATTCCACATTTACGTTTATTAATATTTCACGTAAATTATATTATTACATTGTGTATGTAGCACGGTTTCTGTTAATGCTTTATTCAATTATTTCAATTATATTATTAATTCGCATACTCGTATAGTAATTTAACTTTTACTACTATGTTCTTCTTTAAATTGAATCATAAATTATTGCCAAAAACATACGCCTAGACATAAATATTGTATAAAGTGAAAATTTATACATATATGATTTTCAGTATATTTGTTCGGAAATAAAGCTGAAAAACATTGCCTTTTATAGAGTTTGGCTTCATTTCAAAACGATACATCTAACACAAATACAAATTCACGAATACAGAATTGTTTCTTCCTTTTACAAGAGAAAAAACCCAGACAACTTTTATCTATAAGCTTGTTTTCTTCGTATATTCAATATATTTTCTTATTGTTTTTGTGAATTGTGATATATACTTTTCGACATATTTTTCGTAAACTTGTACAAATATTTTACAAATGTTCAAACGAATTGTTATAAGTTTTAATGTACTTTTGTTAATTACATTTGTTGTATCTACTTTAAATTTCCAAATCATATATGACAGTAACTATTATGTATAATCATGTTGTATCAAACGCTATTATATGAGCTAAAGGCTTTAACTTTATATAGATCAATAGAAATGAATTTAAACATGCACTCATTCAATCTAATAACGAGATTCCCTACATCAGTTATTGTTATTTTGAATGCTCACAAATAAATCTATTATGAGATAATAATGTTAACAGCCTAATTAATAAAATATGCATGAATATGCATTGATGCATTCTCATTTAAATTTAATGTAATTTATAGATGCCCACAGTTTTGAATTACGTATCTATCTTTTTATGACTGAAACATTATGAACGTCTAAATAAAAGCTTTATACGTTATTGGATTTTATTTATATCGTAGTACCTTTTAATTTTTTTATGTAATTCAATGGGTAAACTGTATATTGTCTTTAAATTTTTAAATATCGTATTATATTAATTTTATTTATTCTCTTTTGAATGCTTCCTTCCTGATATTAGGACTGAAATGTAAGTATATAACAATAAGGTTTTGTTATTTTCAAGTAGGAACACTTTTCATTTATTAATTTATTTGGACAATAAAGTCACCCATTTATTTTATGAATTATTACCTACCTTTCTAAACCAACAATTTCATATATAGTCCAGGAAGCACCTAGCTTATCTAAAAATCGGACAATTACAATGACTAACCCTTTGTAAACCATTTTTGTTCCTGTACAATACTCCGGAAATAAGCATTTTGGGCAGTTATAGTATAACAGGAAACGTTTTTTTTTTTGCTTTCTTTTTGCAGACACTGATAATCAACGAGTAATTATCCACGTGAGAGACGTCAACGATGAACCACCCTATTTCATAAATCGTCCATTGCCCATGCAAGCCGTTGTACAGCTGAATGCACCCCCGAACACCCCGGTTTTTACGTTACAAGCTCGTGATCCAGACACCGACCATAATATACACTATTTCATTGTACGTGATCGAACTGGTGGACGATTTGAAGTTGATGAACGATCCGGGGTTGTCAGAACAAGAGGTACGGATCTCTTCCAATTGGACATGGAATATGTGTTGTATGTCAAAGCGGAAGATCAAAATGGTAGAGTGGATGATAGACGATTCCAGTCGACACCTGAAGAACGTCTGTCCATTGTGGGTGGTAAAAGAGCACCACAATTCTATATGCCCAGTTATGAAGCGGAAATACCAGAAAATCAAAAGAAGGATTCAGAGTTAGTTTCTTTTTCTATTATTTAATTGTTATTGATGATAAATAAATTGTTTTTAGTATCATTTCCGTGAAAGCAAAGTCTTTTGCGGATAGAGAAATACGTTATACATTAAAAGCACAAGGACAAGGCGCTGGAACATTTAACATTGGTCCAACATCAGGCATTGTCAAATTGGCAAAAGAATTAGATTTTGAAGATTTAAGACAACCACACGTGTATTCATTAGTTGTAACAGCTACTGAAGATTCTGGTGGATTTTCCACATCCGTTGAGGTAATAATTGTTAATGTATTTTCTATGAATTTAATAATTAATATTTTCTTCGCCCTGTTTTTAGTTAACTATACGTGTAACAGATGTTAACGATAATGCTCCGAAATTTGAATTGCCCGATTATCAAGCCCATAATGTGGATGAAGATATTCCGCCAGGGACTAGTATTCTTAAAGTGAAAGCAATGGATGCAGACAGTGGAACAAATGCAGAAATAGAATATCTAGTATCAGACGATCATTTTAGCGTTGATCCCAGTGGGATAATATCGAATAACAAACAATTAGACGCCGATAATAATAATGCTTATTATGAGTTTGTTGTAACGGCAAAAGATAAAGGTGAACCAGCCAAAACTGGCACAGCCACTGTACGTGTTTATACGAAAAACAAGAACGACGAAGAACCGAAATTTTCCCAACAAGTTTATACGCCGAATGTGGACGAAAACGCTGGCCCAAATACACTTGTCACAACAGTGGTGGCGTCTGATAAAGATGGTGACAATGTTCGTTTTGGTTTTGTTGGCGGTGGTACAAGTTCAGGACAATTTGTTATCGAGGAAATAACGGGTGTAATCCGTTTACATAGTAAAGCAATCTCGCTTGACAGAGATAAATATGAATTAAATGTAACGGCAATGGATGATGGAGCTTGTTGTGTTAATGGTGATGCTACAATTCACACCAGCACCGCTGTGGTTGTTGTATTTATTACAGATGTTAACGATAATAAACCCATTTTCAACGATTGTGGAACATACTATCCAAAAGTGGAGGAAGGCGCCCCAAATGGCTCGCCTGTAATTAAAGTGCACGCTACAGACGAGGATAAAGGGGTTAATGGCCAAGTGAAGTATTCAATTGTCCAACAACCGAACCAAAAGGGCACTAAATTTACGGTGGATGAGGAAACTGGAGAAGTTTCCACAAATAAAGTGTTTGATCGAGAAGGTGATGATGGAAAGTTCGTTTCGGTCACCGTCAAAGCCACTGATCAGGGTGAACCATCATTAGAGGGTGTTTGTTCGTTCACTGTAGAAATAACTGATGTTAATGACAATCCACCATTATTCGATCGACAGGTAAACCAAATGGTTTACATAACAAATTTGAATATTTTAATGATTGTATGTTTTTTAAGAAATATGTGGAGAATGTTAAACAAGATGCTAGTATAGGGACCAATATTTTACGTGTATCAGCCTCTGATGAGGATGCAGACAATAACGGTGCAATTGTTTATACATTAAATGCTGGTCCAAATGCGGCCGATTTGGAATATTTTGAAATACAACCAGAATCAGGGTGGATAGTTTTAAAGAAACCATTAGATGTAAGTAAATTATACATAAAAGATATCGGAAAATAAGTATTATTTAGGCTAAATCAGGTGTGCGTGCAAAGACAGAGTGCGTGAGATTTGACGTTTCAGCTTAATTACTGTATTTGCAACGTAGAAAAGACAGTGAAGAATCTTCTACTATATATTTAGGCTCATTCCATCATATACAGCGCCATCTTTTAGGTACGAGTGGACAAATAGCTGCTTCTTTCTTCATTTTTCAGCGCACCTTACTTTCAGTTGCTATGGTCGATCTATTATAAATATAATAAAATATTATATAGTTTTTTTTTAATTAAATCTTATTTATTCAAATTAGATCGACTGCACTTGATCTCTCAACTTTTTTTTTCAATTTGGATAAGTTTGTTTATACGGCACACCTTGCATAACATGTTTTTATCAGTACTCTTTAATTACTGTACCTTGTGTTTAAGTTTCATTTTTTTGTTGTACAAGGCTCAAAAGGGTATTTTGCGAAAGTGATCATTTAAATTATATCAATTCATTTAAAACATTTTTTTATCCACAATTTCCAATTTCGTAAAATGAGCCATTGAGCCTGTGGCACTTTATTCAACATCAGTTATCCTTGTATAATAAAATTCATTCTAAACAAAAAAAAATCAATTTTGGAGTAGCAAGGAGCGCTGTTTTCGTTTAATTTTTGTTTTTTGAAGCCAGGTGCTACACTTGAGCTGTCGCCGCCGACTTTTTGGCCGCCGTCCGGATGAATTTTTTGTGAAGAACAATTTTTTGGGATATTTTGCCAGACATATCATGGAAAAATATAGATTACTTATTTCTCTATTTTTTTTATCTTGAAGCATATTATGACACAAATATATTTTTGAGCCTGTGATGTGATTTTTGAATGATTTTTTACAGGTTTTGGACCGTATGCTTTATAAATCGAAAATCTATTATATAAAATAGTATAACTTTCATTTATAAAATATATATTTAGTATTTTGGTCAAGGAGTGTCGCAGGAGGACACGGTTTTTGAAACCCGGGGGGGCAACGTTACCTCTTGCGGTGCTCCAAGACATTGTGACATTTTTAATCCTGTGTATGGGGCGGCGTACTAATACATGCTGATGACTTTGACAAAAAAATTAAATAACTAAAAATTAATTAAACGTCCATCGGTTTTTGAAGGTCGTTTAAAAAAGAGTCAATGGGTTTTAAAAAAATACTTTTTGCACATCCTTGCTCCCCACCCGCCCCCAAAAATTTTTGAAACCTTTTTTTGCATGCATTGCCTGCTTAAAAAGTTTTCTTTATTTTGTTTAAGTTATTGGTATTCTATTTATTTATAAAAATAAAATGACCAAAAAGCTTTATTATATACCATATTAATTCTTAAAATAAGTATGTATATAATTATTGTTTCTGGTTGTTTTATGGAAATTTTCGTTTTTCTTTGTTTATTCTTGTATATTATTTTTATTTAATTTGAAATGCACATTTTCTGTTGTTCACTTTAATCCAACGTCCACGGAAACAGGGATGTTATCCAGTAAGTAGTGCATTGCCAAAAACTGGTAATGTTTTAATTTGATTTATTTTCTTTTATCTGGTTATTCAAAAAAAAAAAAATTAAACTAAATATTTGTATTTGACTTCCATTTCACGTTTGACTGTGTTTTGGTGATGTTTACGCAAAAGCACAAGTATTTTTAGAAATTAAACTAAATTACCATTACTTATATATAGTTTTCTTGAAAGAAGTTTGTAATTAGGAATGGATTAAATTTCAATTGAATTTATGGCTTTATTATTTGTACATTTATATTCTTTTATTATAAACAGACATTCGTTTATTTGTGATTTAAGATGTATTTTACTCCAAGTATTATTTAGGTATAGAACGGATTTGGATACCAATTTAGTTGAAGACCATGATGGACACTCATCATCGTTACTAACAAACCTCTTTTTGTTTTTAAATGTATGTGTTTTTGCGTCGAAAGTGACCAAAACACTGATTAAATGATTTTTCATATAAATAATATAATGGAGGTTCAATAAGAGAAAAGACATAACATAGAATAATGCATTTTTCAAAAATTCTTAATTTGTTCCATATTGTTATTATATTGTGTGATTGAGTTTCTTAATTATTATATAGTTATATAATTATTATATATTTTTTTGTGTTACGTCTTTGGTTAATTATGTGTATTTATTATTATTATCATTATATTTGGTTTTTGCCCCACTTTGTTACCTGACCTGACCGTGTGCCCGTTGTTATTGTTAGCGAGACAGGTACCGTCTACGCGTTCGTGCTTCGGATCGAGGAATTCCACCATCCTTCGCGGACGTGGACATTGAATTAGACGTGGTTGACAGGAATAATAAGCCGCCTCTGTGGGACGTTGCCACGTACGGCCCCATTCACATCAAAGAAAATGTCACAGTGGGTACTGTAGTGACTTCTGTGAAGGCCAGGTTGGTATATATATATGAGCAACGAGACAAGAAGAACAACAGAAACGACGTGGCTGCCGTTGTGGTCCCGGATGCACGTGGGTGGGTTGGGTGACAACCGCGGGGGTTCTGGCACGGGACCACAATTTGCCAAATTAATACCATACTAATATATTAATTACGAAGAAGTCCATACTACCAAATGACCATATATCCAAAATGTTCCATATGATATTCTTTTTCTTCTATATTCCAATTACACGAAAATTCTCATAGTTATTTATTAACAGTAAATAAATCTATATATTTTTTTATTTCTTAATATTGAAATAACTTGTTTTATTTAATATTTATTTTAAATTGTGTTTATTTTATCGCACACATTTATTAATTATTGTTACAACGTGTAATAAAAATGTTTTTATAATGATGCACAGTTTTAATTTACTTATATTTGAGTTTCGTTATTTACATTTTAATAAATAACAATGAGATAATATGTGCATTTATAAAAACAAAACACATGAAACGTTATTGATATGAATGTTTCCCGCGCGGTCCTCAGCGTGAAACCTACAAGCTGGAGGCCACCGCCCAAGATAAAGGCTACCCTCCCCTGTCCCGATCCGTGGAAGTTCAAATAGACGTGGTGGATCGCGCTAACAACCCTCCCGTGTGGGACCATGTGGTGTACGGCCCCATCTTCATCCGGGAAAACTTTCCCGTTGGGGCTAAGGTGGTGTCAGTGAAGGCCAGGTCTGTGCCCTCAAATGCCACTGTTGTACTCCTTAAACTACTACGTCTATCAGTATTATAATTATTATTATTTATATTTATTTATTTTAATTGAAAATTGATCAGTGTGGTGCTGACCGTGCAGCAGCACGCAGCTGCACGGCACATCTCGTCTGTTTGTGCACGCTTCACCCAAAGAACTTTATATAAAATTTGAAAAAAAGTCAAATTCAGTCAAAATTTTATTAATATTTATTCAAAATGAAGAAATCTCAATTCTCAGTAAATAAGGCCAGCACGTGCTCTGACTCCTTGTCCTCAACGTTAACACCTCATCATCTTCCAACGTACCTCAGCAATTAATTTTGGACTAATTGTCCATTTTGATATGTCGAGGGATTTTGGTGGTGATGGTGGATTTTTATTTTCCGTAATTATCCAGGCCAATATGTATAATCCTTGTCCTTGTAGTCTGGGTGTGTAGTCCTCCTTGTGTCAATTTCCATTTATGTCCTAGTTATGATTTTGTTATCCATTTTCATTGCTGAATGTTGTTGAAGCCTGCACCAACACGCAAAATCTCACAAAGCTTGGGGCTAAGGGTCAATGCAACACCTCAACAGCATTCAGCGTTAAAAATCACCAAAATATATATAAAATATCCACTCCTTTTAACTATGATTTAGATTTTAGGTGTTTATTACGATTTGTAGAACCAATAATTTTACATAAAAACCTCTAAAAACTGTTCTTTGTAATTAACATTTTATTTAAATGAGTTCCTCATTTTTTTGAACAGAGGAGATTCATTTAAATAAGATATGTTTTTCTTAAAAACTGGTGATGAGAATTGGAGTAAGAACTAAACAAAATAACATATTTATTTTTGCAAAAACATGCTCAATTCGTTAAACACTTTGGCATCCATGACAATTTTTTCGACCTGTTTTTGGTGCATGTTCATTATGTAGACATTTTTGTAGAAAGATTTTACATTTTTTTTGAACATGACATATATACATATATGAATCCTGGATGCCTTTATAAGTGTTAAATTTTAGGATTAGTATTTTGATGGCTGCATGTGCATCTGAAAATTACTTTTTTGTAGGCCACAGTAGGAGGAATACTTATAATTAGATTTCCTGATTTGGATTTTGTTTACTCTCTAAAAATAACTAAATTAATTAGTTTTGCTTTGAATTCATATAGACAGACTGTTATTAACGTAATTTAAACTAAAGAAAATTATTTCCTTTATAAAAGTGTTTTGTTTGTTTTTATCAAACATTTTACTGTGGCCTTATCGGAAATTTTGCATGTGGCTGATATATATTTTTGTAAGCCATGTATAATTTTTTTGGACTAACAATTTTTTTTGCTTTTTGATCTACGTCACACATCAGTTAGTTTTTGATTTCTTCTTTATTAAAAAGTGAGCGTATAAAAATAAAATGCGCTGTAGATGTTTGTAATTACTTTTTTCTTTTCATGAAAATTACCAAACTGACAGTAATTTCCTCCATAGTTCTGGAATTGAAAACAATCCTACGGTTTTCTATCGGTTAATGCCTGGTTCGACAGCGCAAACTAATAAATACCACACTTTCTATTTACAACAACGGCCTGATAATGGTTTCACATGGGCAGATATTAAAGTTAACCATCCCTTAGATTACGAAAGTATAAAAGAATATAATTTAACAATTCGAGTTGAGGTAATCAATTTAAGTAATGATAAAGTGCTCTTTACTGTACATCGATATTTTGATTTTAGAATAATGGAGCACAACAATTGGCTTCTGAAGCAACAGTTTACATTCAATTAGAAGATGTTAATGATGAAATACCCTTGTTCACTGAAAGGGAACAGGAGACAGTTTTGGAAGGCGAACCAATTGGTACCAAAGTTACTCAAGTAAATGCAATTGATAAAGATGGAACATTACCTAACAACCAGGTATTCTTAATTAAACTACTTTTGAAGGAAACTTGCATTTACAACTTGTTTTTGATTTATTATAGGTTTATTATTATATCGTTGATTCACCGCGAAACGAAGGCAAAGATTTCTTTGAAATAAATAAGGACACAGGAGAAGTTTTTACAAAAGTCGTCTTTGATAGAGAAAAACAAGGGGCGTATGCTTTGGAGGTAGAAGCTCGAGATGGTGCACCTTCGGCCAGACCTAATAGTGACAACGAGCCAAATTCAGGTGAGTCATCTAATATTAAAATTTTGCGTATTTTAAGAGATATGGCATCTTGTAAAAGAACAAAAAAGAGTCAAATGCTTATTGTTTCTGATAATAATCTTGTTGTCTGATAAATAACTGACTGTGGAATATTTATCTTGACAAAGTTGGTTATCAAATGTAAATAATTCTTGTTCATTAGAAATGTACATCAAAAAAGACATTGATAAACAACCCCAACTTGTATCTTTTCATAAAGATTTATATAAAGGACTATTTATCTTTTGAGGTTTGTCAATATTTTTCCCTAATAAAATTTACTGAAAATATAAATAGAGAGTAACAAACAAACAGAGAGGGAACATTTTCCACTCAACTGAACATCATTATTACTTTATATTTCTCATCAAGCATCACAAGTTCGATGTTTTGTTAAACATATTTTTTTATAGTCTGGAATATTTTTTATAAATTTTTTATATTTCTGTTAAGACGGTGAATATAAAATCGATTAAACTGGTTTTTCACCGGTTTCAGTATTCGATCTAGGGGTTTTGGAAAATCCAATTCTGCTAGTTGGATTATTGCCCTGTGCACGTATAAAAATACCTCTAATGTGCATTTATTCCAAGAGAACGAAAAAACCAAGATAATTGTGCGCTATGTGAGGGTCAAAACGGCTATCATAGTGTATTTATTCTCAATTCACACCCATTTCTTTTATACGATTTCCAATCGCTAACATAAGAAAAATTGTAAAAGAACACTTCAGAACCATTAAAAGCTAATGATGGTGAATCTTGTTACAAAGAAAAAATACTTTAATTGAGCTTTAGGTACAATTTCAAACTGGTGAAATTTACACTGAACTTGATAAGATCAATCAAATAAAAAATTGTTGAAATCGTTTCTATTCGTACGCGTATAATGATTTTAAATTCTCCAATATTTTTGAATGTTACAGAATTTAACAAACAATAAAGTATTTTCTATCAACAGTTGTAAAATTTGTAAATTTTTTTGTTTTCACATTATAAATCAAAAAATTCTTTACCAGACAAAAATTGTTATTAATACGAATTATTGCATATAACTTTTTAAAATTTCACAAATATACTACCACACAAACTATTTGTTCGTGGTATCAACTAAAATTACTTCCATTTATAAATTTACTTAGACGATTCTTCATATTTTTGAACAATTCTGAATGTAAGCTATTTAATTTATATCTGTTATATTATATATTGTTCTGTAGAAAATAAACCGAACGTATTTTAAGTTTTATTTTACTTGAAGAATATGTGAACTGAACCGTACAGTTACATACAATGAGCATGTAGTTACCATGAAAAAGGATTTATTTTGAAAACTGAAACAAAATGCTCTTATAGTTTTATTTATTATATAATACGACAGTCAAAAAATTTTAAAAATAAAAATGTATTGTTTCAAAAGAATCGTTTCTTTTTTTTACTAAAAAATATAAAAATCTCATGTACCTACTGTATGGAAAATGATTGCGTCTTTTGCTTTTCCAACACAAAAGTCTGTGTCTTCCAGATGTAACAAATAGAACAAAATTTTCCCAGTTGATCCTGCTTGTTTGTTTTTTTTTCTTTATTTCTGTTTACTATATCGATATCACGATTTCATTACATAAACTAGTTTTTTGACTGGAAAACATTGATTGTTGCCAACAGAACTTCGAGTACTTCACTTTAGTAATTGCTTTATCGAATCAACTAGATTTATATTTAAAAATGGAATTGATTAAACTATTTTACGGATGTTAATAGATACAGACGGACAACATGTAAACACATAATAATGAAACAAAATCGGTAATAACAATAACTAAGTTTTAAATGTAATATTGTGTTATACGATAGTTTCTGACATTTATTTTGATCATAAATTTTACTCTGACACGATTAAAATCATATATTCGAACGTGAGCTTTAGGTTATTTCCTTTTAACACCGTTTACATGAGAAAACTACCTAAACACGGTTTTCACATTATATATAAAAAATGTGGGCTTTATTTTTTTGTTCAGATTATGTTTTGCTGTCAATACTACCACTATCGGTTTCAGAGGCACTGAGCATTGAAGATTTATAGAAAATAAATCTGAAAGTGTGAAATAAAAAATTGATTACACCGAAACTGGTGTAACGAGACCAACACGGGGCGTTTACTTATTTTAAAGATAAATAAACTTCCGTAAGTAATATCTTATTTATTATTAGGAATAGTTTCTGATCTCGTTTTTGATTCTATTTCTCTATATACATATGTACATAATGTAGGTTATTTGTTCGGGATTAATATGCACAGGGGAAAAGTAGCTATATATTTTCTTCCAATTCTATTAGTTATAAAATGTATTGGTATAATCATATATTTTCTAAATCTAAATAGTTCTCAGTTACCCCAGATTTTCCTATCCAATTAGTGTGTAGGTTGAGGTAACAGATAACTTAAGCTGTATGGCAAAACCCAAGCGACTATCAGCTTTTACTAGATTTTAGTCCTTTGAGGGCGGTCTAAGGATATATTAAATCGTAAATAAACCGATTTTCATATTGATACGGTTGGAAATTATCTGGCGATTACGTTTAAATTACATTTATGACCCCTAATTAATACTAAATATATAAAACTGGAAAAATATATAAATTCTACACAAAATATATGTATTAAATATAGTTACTATAAAAATTTGTTTTCGAGTATGCTATTTTCCAACTTGTTTATGTATATGTTTGAAATTCACATTAGTTCCGGGTCATTAAAGTTATACCAAAATCCAAAAAGGCAATATCTGTACACGCTAAATAGACACGATTTGCATTTATTCGCAGGACAGTTTTAATTGGATTTATGGAATTAATTTCATTTTACACACTTATTTAGCATACATATACAATTAGTCTCACACTCTAGTTTTCCAAAAACAAATAAATCAGATAAAATCCAGATTGTCAATGTATATGTAGTAATATAATTGTAATACTAACATTACATCGTTATGTATATCGAAAATTTTGGAATAAATATTAGGAACGATAGTAGGAAACAAGTAATTTCTGCATGGAATTATTTCAATCAAAAATTATTTGCTGCATATTCTCTTTATAGTTTATAGTCTGTTTATGTGACAGTTAGTTTTATGAACGTATAAAATTTTACTCTGTTATACTATATAGTTGTATGTGCTTTTAGTTATAATTATGTTTTACATGCAAGTGTGTCTATTAAATAGTTACATGAAAGCTATTATAAGGATTCTGCTTGAAATTAGGGAGTCATATGGGGAAATATAATAAAAAAATAACTTTTCCATAGAATTTTCTGTGCTATTGTTCGGAAAATAAAGAAGAATATTACTAAAGTGTTATAATAAAGCTAACAATAAAATAAAAACCAAAAAATTTCATTTGCTGTCAAGTTTTAAAACATAAAAGTATAAAAAAATATTACTGTTAGGGAAAAATATTGTAATAAAGAATGTACTTTAGGAAAACATACTCGTGTGGCGTCAATGTAGTTATTCAAATCATGTACAAATGTTGAAATGGTGTCCTTTGAAATCAGTAGAACGAGATATTTTATTGTTTAAAATAACATAGAAGGAAATATACATTCTTTTGATGAAAAACTTATTTCCAGCACAATTCTATTAAAGTCGACTTAATTTTATTGGTTAAAACAAGACCTTGTGCTTTATTTGACTATTTTTCTTTAATTAAAAGTATTCCTGAATAAAATCTTAACTGTCTCGCACAAATTCATTACATATTTAAAAATTAAAAGCATGGATTACAAAGTTACAAACCCTTTCATATCCGTTTTTGATTATTAGCTGACAATTTTATATACTCGTATTTCGCAATAAAAGCAAAGAACAGTAAATTTACGCACTTGATCGCCCATGATATATGATAGTCCTTCATGTACCTAAACTTTATTTATTAGATGATGGGAGAAAAAAAGGTGGAAACGGAAAAATTTAATGAATTCTCTACTTCTGTCAGTAACTGTAACAAATGTTCAGTTTTATAAAGCCTTTAAATTTTTATGTATGAATACTATGAAAAGTATAGAAAAAAAAACAGGAGATTTTACATTGTATAAAATATATTTCTGGGGTTTTTTTATGTAACAGAATTTTAAGTGTAAAATGAAATATTGATTTGCGTAAACAAGTATTAAAAATGTGTATATAGGTACATATATACTCGTATATATAAAAATAAATCTTTTCCGCCTAACCTGTTATTAATTTTAAATAAGTAACACACGAATGAATTCAATTTTGAACATATTTCAACATACACGTACGACCATATGTGATTCATTAGATGGTAAATTGAAGAAAAAACTTTATTGCTTATATCTTGAAATAATGCTGCATTTGCATTTTCTTTTTATAGATACTTATAAAATAAAAATTTTTATGCAAGCAAAAACAATACAATTTAGCATAAATACACACACTTTCTGCAATTTTATAATATCAAATATTGTTTCCAATGTTTTTTATGCCCGTTTTAATATTAGAAAGCATAAGGACCACAAAATAAAAGCATTTCTGTCAATATAGAATTATGGTTTTTGCATGTATAAATATTATATTAAATCGAATGGATGGCAATAAAAGATGTTATAATAAAAAAAATCTGCCTTTAAACATTGGAAATAATAACGACTTTTCAAACATAAAATAAATGGTTAACATAAAATATCCAACTAACGAAAATTATTGATTCCTGCATTTACAATTTAAAAATAATCTTAAATTTTTATCTTTCATATATTTTTCTATACTTCCATACATATAGTCGTATATCTTGTAATGAACTTTTTATACGGCTGTATATTGTTCTTTTATTTTTTCCAAACCCTTTATTTGTTTTCGTTAGAATTGGATCGAAATCACAATAATATTGTATAATAAACAATGCTTTTATTTTTTCAAAACTCCTCAAACTAATTGAATATGATGATTATTTCTGTTCAGATAAATGACAATAGCATTATTTGAATTAAAAATGTCCGTACCATAAGCTTGAATTGTAAATATTGGAATCACATAATCAATATTAAATTTATAGTATTCATTCATTACAAAAAAATTGTATTTACTTTGAATTATATTAATACCGTATAAAAATAAATTTTGCCGGTATTTGTCACTTTAAATTATTATTAGCTCGACAATGGTTGACTAATAAAATTTACTGCACCATGGATTTGTTGATGATTATAATTCTAAAACCAGCTACATGTTTTGTATGTAAAATGAACTCGAAGCAAAAATACCTTGTTTTGTATAACTATTTAAAAAATTGTTCAAATCAGAACATTTTAAAAATAATTTTCCAATTTACAAAAAGAACACTACTTTCGTACCCTTTTTTAAAATAAAATGGTAGATAAATAGAAAATCGAATGTCTGTTTAATCCCGATTTACCGTAACATATTAACATTTGGACAAACAAAGTTTGTTGCACTAAAATTGTTTTCAGTTGTTGAATTTTGAATGCGATTTATTTGCTTCAGTTATCATTTTTTTAAATATGGATATATACATATACATACATATACATATATTTGAACATATGTTAACATATACATATGTGTATGTAAACATGTAAGCCTGTTTGGTAAAGATACCAAATTAAACAAAAGCTCTTATAAATTTTGAGTTAAGCTCTGTATATACCATGTATATGTGAATATATCACAGGATGGTTAGCAAGCACGACTTATGAACTGAACTTTCATGTAATTAAGAAGCCTAAACGTGACTTTATTACCGTTGTAAGAGATAACAGTAATTTGTACACTATGTGCATATCATCATTTATGCGCTTTTTCATGAGTCTGGCACAAAAATAGACGAAAAAAAGTAAAACACTCATTTTCTGCATAGAATATTCAAATATTAACATGCATTTTAGGTAAATTTGCACAAGAGTTGAACGTTCAGTTGTGCTTTAGTTGTTACACATTACCAAAGTCCTTGTAAATTTAATTATAACAACAAAATTATGTCACCTTCAAAACTGTTCAATTCATATAATCATTTCTGGAAACAATAAATAATTAATTCGTACGACCAGAACCCTCCTTCAAATAACAATTACGTATACAATTTTGCTTATAATGCATGAATTCAGTTCAAAATGAAAACTAATTTAGTTAAAAGTTTTGTATTGTAAAATATATGTGTAAGGTTTTAAATACGTAACTTTGTAAACATTATTCTTTGTTTGGAAAATTAAATTAATAATTTTAATATCACTTTGATCGATATGTATATGTATCGCAAAAGTGTTTTCCTTTTAAGAAATTTGCATAATAATTAAGACGATAATATTAATAAATGGCCTAAGGGAAAGCTAAACTTACAAGATTATATGTCAAATATAATAAAGTGTACACAAAGTAAGTTAATGTTTATCATAGAAACAAACAAGGCACAAGAAAAGTTGTTCAAATAAAACTATGACTCTTTAATCTAAATATACATGTATGTTTGTATTTAATTAATGAAAATACATCTTATATCTTGCATAAAACAATCCTAAACAAATATAATTATGTAGAACAACTATTTTTTTTAACCAAATCTGTTTGTTGTTAGTAAAGACTTATCAAAATGAAAGTTTATATTATTATTTGATATTTCCTGAAGCTCATTACATTTAACTAAATATATAGGGGAAAGGAAAGTACATAAATCTATCTATATGTGATGTAACGTTATATTAAAATAGGAATTTTCTGTAAAAGAGAAGATTATTAAGCCACCTGCTTCCAATGCATAAGAAACTAGCGAAATAAGATACATTTGAATTGAATATTCTAAAATGTGTGAAAATTAAATTTATCGTTATATACATGTACTTGTACCGGCTGTACCCCAGTTATCTAATAAATGTGACTGTATCTAAAATTCATAAAAAATTCTTATTTGAGTAATGGATGCGTCTTTTTTCTTTAGTTTTAAAATGTTGTGCCTTATAAAAACCGTTTCCAGTTCCACCAAATGATTAATGATAAATGTCGCAATCAATTTACTGTGTTAACTGTAGTTGTTTGACAATCTTTCTTATTATCTAACAAAGTATTAATATAGATTATATTACATATTTTTTACTGTAACATGTAGCCATTCATCAACCAAAAAATTATTATATTTCTACCATCATTTTAACAGAAATGTTGCACTGACTTGTGTGTATTATAAATATTTCTATGTATAAAATTTCATCTACAAGTCTTCCTATTTATATTATCACACTTTGTGAAATTTATTGACAATAATTTATATTATACAACAACGCAGAAATTTTACGTTTATTGCCTATATATAGTCGTATATCAAAGTTGCAATTATATGAATTGCCGCTATAATATATTACAACGTAATGAAGAACAATTTGTAAACGAATGTTCGTATGGAATTTAATATTTACATCTGCATTTAAAATGTTTCCGCGTTGGTGAAAACTTTTAATAAACGCTGTAATTAAATTATTAAAATATTTATCGTTATTGTGCATGAATAAAATGTAAAATTTGATGTTATGACTGCTAATTAATCTTGAATTTGACTAAAACTGAATGTTTATTCTTATTTTTGTTTCAGGTGAGTTTTCTCTCTTCATACACCATTTATAATAACGTTTAGTGGTAAGTGTTTGTAATTAAAAATTTTGTATATAAACTGGTACAGCCACACACCAAATTAAGGGGTAACATAAAATATAATTTAAAATCTGAATTTCCGTTTTTGGAAACTTACAAATTAGCTTATCATACAGAATTTATGATTATGAAAACTGTTGTTACAACCTAACTTCCATGTACATTTTGATGTATTGTCCGGAAACTTGCGTTATGCTGATAAATTATTTGAAGATACATGATTAAGTGATTTATTAATAAGTTTATTAAATGTTACTTGATGTTTTGTTGGTTGGATTTACTTCCAAAGTGGTGCAAAGTGACATTTGAGTTGAATAAAATATTGTCGAATCGTGCTTTCAAATTTTCAACCCTTGAAAGTGTTGCAATATAAGAAAACAATTGAAATAAGACAAATTGTCTTATTTTCTTCTGTAATTTGACTAACTGAGAATTTATTAATTTGTGAGTGTTTCTTTACAGTGTTTTTACTACTTTTGAAATTTGAAAGCTTTGATAAGAAGTTTTTTTCGTTTTCGAAATAAATAAAAATTACTTCTACATTTATCTTACAATTTATATTTTCGTGTACGTTCTAGTTATGTTTTAGACAAAGTTTGGAATATAAAAATAGAATAATGTAATAAAAAATTTCTTTTGTAAATTTAATGCACTTCAAAGGAAAATGATTTCATTTAAAAATTGTTTGAGCTTTTTTTCCCATTAAAACAACAAAACTGTACAAAAAAAAAGGCCGAAATTTAATTTGTACATTCATTTTGTGATTTAAATTTTAACTAATTATTTAATGTATCTGATGTTTTCATTATTTTACGTTTAATGGCCAACCTTTAAAATGTTAATGATTAGTTTAATCGCGTAATATGTAATAATAGATTTATTAAACTAATGCTGAACATATAAATATCATTTTAAAATGAACAATACAAAAAAAAAAATTAAAAAAGTTTACAAAAGGAAATTCATTGTAAACAATTTCATTCACTATTCTGCAATTTAATTAAAAGAAAGTTTTGTATAAACTTTTTTTCGGAATTCTCAATTCAATATAAATTATCTTTAAGACGGTTTCATTGTGGCTTGTTTGTATTTATACATAAGAAAGCCATTTGGCTGAGCAAAAAATGTTCTTCAAAAATTACACAACAACAATATAATGTTAGGTAAAGAAAAAAACTATATTTATTAGGGTATAAGAATGAATATATTTTCTTTAATTTATTTTGATTATTCGTTGCTTCCATTATCTTTTGTATTAAAGCATTAATTGCTTGTTTTAATGACTTTTGCACCAACCGTTTTTTAAACTATCTGTGTATATGGCATAAAAGAACGAGAAGAAGACACTATATAATGGTTAAAAGTAACACAAAAATGGAACTTTAAATTTATTTTTGCAACAAAGCGATTAGGTTAATTATTTCAATTAAAACTGGTATAACGAAAATTTTGCTAATGATTTTTTAAGTAATTATATCAATTAGATTCTTTTCTGAATTTCAGTTCTGGAACTAAAAAAATGAATTAAGAATGGTTATCAATTTAAATTGTTTGAAATTTTAAATTAATCACTTGTCTAACCATATTTCAAACACGTAGAATTGTGTAATAAATTGCACTTACATAAATTTGTTTTCTATTTTCAATTTGTTCACTCTCTATGCAAAAATATTTGATTTATTGTATTGTCCTATTTGAATATTTACAATATTAGATGTATATACATTTTTATTGTTAAATGCAATGGTTCGGAGTTTGTATTAACAATCAGATAGCGTAAATAAGTATCAAATTTAATTACGTAGAATTTAGCGTATATACATATATCAACAAAATGTACAATGAAAATAAGCGGTATTGTTCTAGTTGGGTTGCTTGTTTTCTTCACCCACCACTACTATTTCACTTATTTGTTTTTATAGTTTACCATAAAATTGAAGTTTCTGTTTGATAAACAGGATTGTTTACATTTAATGACTGAAAATATCTACTTGAAAGTAATTTAATTAAATAATACAAAATCCCTGTTTTCCTTGTAAACGATGAGATGTTTTTGAAAGTTGCTTCATAAAATTATGCCCATATAAATAAATACGTATAAAATCAGGTCTATTTTGCCAGCTTTAGTAAAAATTTCAAACCCTGATTTTAACAGAATTGCCATTCTGTAATTCTTTATAGCCTTTCCTTATATGTAACTAACTAATAACTAACACTAACTAGGTACCTAATAATTTAAAATTTTTGTTTGAGTTATATTCGCGCTTCACTTCACTTAAATTTATTTAATAAAAAATAAAATATAGTATTAGGAATTTAGGACTATTAGGTAAATAATGCACTGATACACGTACAGCTACAGCACATGTTTCGTTAAACGCGTTAACTATAAAACTAATGTAACAAAATTATATAGATAGTAATAAAGCAGTACATAGGGTATACCTATCCTATTAATCTATTAGTCAAAAAATAGTATATTACATAACAAGAGCAGTATTACGAAGAAATTACACATGAGTAAGAATATTACAAACTCGCCGAGTTTTTTTTCAAAAGCTGAATCACACAACATTTCAACTGTGATTTAGGAAATTTTTTTAACAAAATTTTATAAAAATAATATTGTGGAACTTTTCTAACTCGAATTTGAAGTGATTGGAAAAAACTTCGAGTTATAGAAAACAGTACGTATCTTTTAACGGACTTTTTAAAATAAACGTATAGGCTTATATAATATACGTAAATACGAATATACGCTGCTCTTTTAAACTTTTCATTCGTTAAATTGAAAATTATACTGGGTATTCAACTGAATATATCAAAATATTGATTGAAATAAAATTTAGATATTTCCACATTATAAGTTACAGATTTTTCCCTAGTTTTGAATTTTACGAAAAATAAAGTAACAAACTTGCTTGCTTCCAATATAATATCGTGTACAACATGTATTTACAGCATGATTTATTCAATTGCGTTCACTGACACGAACTGCATCATATTGATAAGGCAATATATTATTGATATAAAAATATAATGAACTTCCTTCCTTTAGGTTTAGATTTGTATGTTACGATTCACTTGGCTCTATTTTTTAAATTCTGATCAATATTATTTTATTTATTTTTGTATACAAACAAACTGTAATAATTAACATTTGCATGATGTTTAAATTATTCGTGCTTACAAAGCTTTGAGCTTTGAATTCGGATGGTTTTGTTGTAAATTAAACTTTAACGTATTAAAAAATACATTAAAATAGGTGTACACTGTACAGGTATCTACTTTTAACCTTTTTGTAATACCAACTAAATTGAATTTATTACTTTACTTTGGGAATAATTCCAAGTTTCAGTGAATACACACAATTAATTTAATAATAATTCTTTTCAATTTGGTTGAGGTAATTTCTGCTTATTCAATCGAAACGTACAATTTAATATACGATGATTACTAAGTTCAAAACATTTGTTCAAGAAGGATCCTTTATAAATTAGATTTTTGCCGGTATAATTGCTTTTCTCTAAGGAATACTAACAATTTAACTTAATATGTTTAGTGAGTCCCAGCTTATAAAATACATATTTGGCTCAATGTTTTGTTTTTATCAGTTTCCTCTCATCCTTTTTTCATAATTGAATAATATTTTTTTGTAACATTTTTATATTATAACTTATTTTCCAATTTAAAATAAATTAATTCACGGTTGGTGATTCGAAAAAGCTTATCCTGCAGATTCCCTTACTCAATACTGTCAGATTGGTTAAAATTTAAATAATTTATCGAATGCAATCAAGTTGAGATACGTTTTGAATTCAAATAAGTTTACTGTTGTTAGCCTTTTCTTGTTTTTATTTTAAATTTTAATCCATAAACTTATTACTAATCATTATAACGCGAATAGTTTTTCGTATTGCAAATAATGACAAAAAAGTTTTTATTATTAAAAAAGTGTTACCAAGATGTCACTAAAGTTTTGAAACAATTTTCGTCGACCCTTGTCATCGATAAATCCAAGTTTGACAAGAAAATGACGTTCGTTGGTACGCGGACAAGGCCTTTAAAATGTGAAAATCCCTTTTCAACATAGCCATCAAGAACTGAACTGTATGAATTATGCATTCGTATTAAAGATAAAATTTTCTTAGTGCATCAGGTATATAAAAAAATGGGGAAAAAGAACAAATGGGTGCTAATTTGAATATCTTTTTTTATAACAATATAAAGTTTCTTCACAATAAAGGTATAATACAATAAATAGTTTTTTTGAACTAATTCGAATTGTTATACGTCGGAAGTATGTGCTTAAACTTGTTTGTGGTTACATCCTCCCAAAGGATTAATGGACATCCCAACTAATAGTTGGAGATAGTAGAATTGTTGGACAGTTTTTCGTAACGAGAAAAAGATAAGTATGGCAGCAACCTGCCAAATTTCAAACAATAATAATTAGTGTTTAGTCAAACATATACATATATACATATTTATTAATTTATTATACCAAGCCTATATTATATTTTCTGAAAAGTTTATTGTCAACACTGGACGTTTCACAATATTTCCACAACTTTCTGTATTTATTTATGTGTAGACCGTGAACAATTTACACTTTAACCATGTCTCTCTCTCATCTACCAAACACTTGTGTTTTACACATATACGAAAGTTCATACCAATTTATATTTTACGAAAATGTTACCGTTGGGGATTTAGGTTTGAGTCTTCGTAACATTTTCCATATACATACATGTAGATATGTATATACATAGTTAGTTACAACCTTCTATTTCCTCGTCATCGCTTAGTACAAGAAGAATATTTCGATATTTTCATTTTAGATGATTGATGGCATTTTGTTGGAAATAAGTTTTCAGTGTAAAAACATTTAAACTCATTACTGGGTCGATTGTTTGGTAGAAAATTAAAGTCCTCCACTTAGATGTTATTACAGGCCCTCTATAATACTGTATATACGTATATATGTTCTGGTACCATTTACATGCCTTCAACCTGGGCCCTTATTATGAAACGACTGCATAAAGTTCATTTCTATATCTTTTAGCCCAAGTTTCATCGTCGACTAAACCGTATTGCGTATATTGGTGGGGCACGGAAGGAACATTTTCCAGTTCAGTTTACGCGTTATAATTTCATGCCGCGTAGCACGTGATAATTTTCTGAAATGTAACCTCGTTCAGCATTAAATTTACACGCTAGTTTTAGGGAATTTTAAGAGAGATTTCATTTTAAAAAAGCCCCTCCGTTCACCCTCTCTGTGGAATTCTTTCACAGGGAGAAAATCACATTTTTTGTGATTTAAATTTTTCGTTTTTCTTAAATATAGTATGTTGGCGTGGTGTGTGTATCATATATGGACAATTTGTGCGTTCTTTGGGATTGAGTTTCCAAAGTAGTAGTATAGTTTGGTCTTTTATTTTACGAAACAGCTTCGATAGTGGCAACAAACTTTGTCTTATTAAATTTTTCATGGTCTTTTCTTTTCTTTAAGTCATTCATTGTAAAATATTAGCCATTTTTTTCATCCTTTTGGCCGTGACTGTTGAAGTGATATGCTTTTGGCGAAACAAAAATATTTATAGCATGAATTGAACTGAAAGCAGTGATGCGATAGAATGTAGCCTACAGGGTTCATCTCATTCGCAACATGAATTCAAAGTGTCCTAATATTTAATATAGGAACTAAAGTTACGTAAACGTAACACATATTCATATTTTTGAGTAAATTTAATAAACATGTCAAGCTACTTTATGAGTAATTTTTAAAATTTAAAAACATTTATAATGATTTTGTTCAAATAATATTATCTGCACAATGAATAATTGTATACTACTCGTACTACTGATTAATTTATCGATGAAAATTGATGAGTACATTTTAATTAAAATTGTATTTATTGCAAATAATTGAAAAATTTTGTTTTCAGATTAAAATGTAAAAAGTTTATATAAATTGTACTTTTCAATTAGGTAAATAGTTTTTTCAATGGGTAACTTTTAGTGACAATTTTTATTGCATATTTCATAAGTATATGGCTATCTTTTTCAATAGCACTTATTTTTTACAACTTCTTTGGGAGATATAAAATAAAATAGAAAAAGTCAAAATCACAGTCATTGGCAAAATTCCAAAGACAGTCTTGGGTAACATTGGGATTAGATAAAATTATGCAATTTCCTGGTGACCTATTCTTCCGATATGTCCAAATGTATGGTTCACTAAAAAGTAAATTGCTTAAGAAGCATGTTTTTACCTCTTCATTGCATGGATCATTTTAATAGTGCTACGAGTATTTCAGACTTTACTATTCAAAAAATTAGAGAAACAATTTTTCTATTATTCCGTAAATGCGATCCCCTGTCCTCAATTAAATCGGAAGCTGGTAATAAATTTTTATTACTGTTGTTTTACAAATACCTAGAACATTTGATCAATTCTGTATTTGTTTTTTGGAAATAACATTTTTTTTTTAAATATTTTTTCCAATTTTGATTCACTTCACAAAAAATAACAACAATGTCGCATTGTATTCTGGATGTGTTTCTGTGCGGATGTTTCGTTGTTTTTCCGTTATATAATTGGTATTCTATACTACAACAACATAAAAGACATAAAAGATTCATATATGCGCGATATTAAAAGTGGTGAACCAATTCGTTCTTCTACCACTTTTTTATGTCATACTCGGCATACTCCCATGTTAATTCAACATCTTGGGAAATTTTAGCACACCTTCCATTAAAGCAAATATTTTCTAATATATTTTAAACAAAAAAAAAAACACTTCTATTATATACTTATTTTGAAAAGTTTTATTTTTTTTGTGAATGCGTGCAAAGCTTAACTTTTAGTTAAATTTTGAACTAAAAATCACATACATGGTCTGATCAAAAAATACGGTGAATAATTTTTTAACAAATAAGATATTAATGTTACATCTGATATCACTTAGTCTCCTTCAAAGTACTCTCCCTGGCTATCAAATACATTTATTCCAAAGCTGATTCCACTATTGGAAGCCTTTCTGGAATGCTTTTTTTGGAATGGCTTTTGGCGGATCTGCCGCAGCACTTTAAATGTCTGAAATAGGTTGAAATTGCTATCTTTTTAGCACACTTTTAATTTTAAGGAATAGCCAAAAGTCGCATGGTGTTAAATTGGGCGAATAAAATGGATGTAGACAGACTAGAAAATTTTTTAAGCCAAATATTCGCGTTTTATTATTGAAATGTAACACGGTGCGTTGTCATGATGAAGCAAAAAACACCACTGGCCTATTTTTGTGGTCATTTTCTTCGAACCTCCGTGCTCAAACGTTGTAATAAGGCCCTTATAATAGTCACAGTTTACAATTACTCCTTTTGGAACGAACTCTGACCACACTATGCCCTCAGAATCAAAGAAAACAATGA
>SSSI01003015.1:0-10484 GCA_004796505.1 Oryzaephilus surinamensis
CAGCTTTACAACTCTATTCTGTCGCGAGTTATCGTGCTTACAAAACTTCAGCGGTAGTTGAACGCCTTTTTGGCCGCACCGATCAAGCCCATTTTCAATAGGGAGTTTCATCTATATAAGAACAACATGTATACAAAATTTCAGTCTTATAGCTCTATTCTGTCGTGAGTTATCGTGCTTGCAAAGTTTCAACTTCAGCGGTAGCTAACGCCCTTTTGGCCGCACCGATCAACCCCATTTTCAATAGGGAACTTCATCTATATAAGAACAACATGTATACAAAATTTCAACCCTATAGCTCTATTCTGTCGTGAGTTATCGTGCTTACAAAGTTTCAACTTCAGCGGTAGCTAACGCCCTTTTGGCCGCACCGATCAACCCCATTTTCAATAGGGAACTTCATCTATATAAGAACAACATGTATACAAAATTTCAACCCTATAGCTCTATTCTGTCGTGAGTTATCGTGCTTACAAGATCTGCGTACGGCGACGGCGACGGCGACGGCGACGGCGACGGCGACCACAACGGACAAAAAGTCCATTTATATAATATTTTGTTTTTTCAAACAAAATATAGTAATCTATCTCGTATCTTATCATCTGAAATGGAGAAATGTTTCTCCTAATTTCAATTATCCTCTTATTAGAAATGAGAAAAAATCATTTTGTATGTAAGATATTTCTTTTTCTAAATTAATTTAACTATATCTAGATTTATTAAATTTCTTACTTCGATAATTATAATTAAAATATAGGTAGGTACATTGTCAAAAGCACAAAAACATGTAAAATAATGTGAATGAAAAATTTTCAAAAATAAATTTATATATAGGTAGGTAAGACAGTCTATTTATTTTTAATTTTATATTAATTTATTTATATACTACTGAGTCCATTTATTTGTCACCTGTCCATCGCATTCACATTAATTTTTAGAAAAAGAATAAATAATTTTCTTTTTTAAATACAAATTGCTATTTTAATGTATGTGTTATTTTAACAAACACGCATTTATGGCAAACGAGGATTATTACCTATATGTACCTACATATATTATAGCAACTCAGTATTAGAGTGGCAAAAAATTCTATGAAACTATTAACTAATTCTTCATATAAAAAGCTTTTTAGCATAAAAAGAAGTTTGTAATGGTGAATTGATTCAATTAAACTGACATAATCCTTGTTCCACGAATATGACTTTAACATTATTAAGTCCAACTAATCTCTTAGTGTTTGTTAAAATGTATGAATAGAGAAAAATGCAATTACAGTAAAAATATCATATAGAACTAGTCATATAGTTTCACACGCTCACCTTTTGTACGTCTCTTGGTGACAGATTATATATTTGCGTGGTCTGAATAGAATCCAGAACATGCAAATTGGTTTTTCATATAGAAAAAAGAAACTGTACGAAATTAATAAGTGCTATATAACATGTCTTTAGTTCTATCGTCTTTTTAAGTGTGATTAATCAATGCATCAGATTCAGATTTCTCTTGAACGCTATTTATCTTTTATTAAAATTGTGTCACACATTAGTAAAAGTTAATTAAAGTGCCGCATATACATGTACATATTTTCGTTCAATTAACTTTCATCTACATTAATTGTTGATACAATATTACGTGCAAATAATTCAAGTCAAATTCCATACAACTTTTATTATTCCATAACGAAATTTTTGTGTTGATTTCCAATTTACTGCCTAAATCAATACATAATAAAGAACTTGTTTTCACCAAAAATAATGCATTATTACTACATGGTCGTGAAAATTATCCTATATAAAGAAATTTCTATACTGATGTGTATTATGCTTATCAAGAAAATGATTAATGACTATTTCCAAAATTGTTTCACAAATAAAACCTATATTACATTTTGGTTATATTATTAAAATGCTAATATTTTCTTTTGTTTATACAAAAGAAAACGAATTTTATTATCTGTCAGCAATGTAATTAATAATTCATAATTAACGCATCTATACACACAATAATTTAGTATCTCATTTAAATTAAAATTGAATATGATATAGTATTATTATTATTAAATTATTTATTTGATAATTACTATCGATAATTTATATACCTACGTGAAAACTTAATCATTTGTAAATAAGAAATTAAGTTTGAAGTAAATTCCATTTCAATATTGTTTACTACATTATTAACGCAATTAATTTCAAACAAAAAACAATAAATTACAGATTAACAATGGTTAAGTGAATCTTATGTAATATTCCCACGTAAATTGTGGGTTTAAGTATAAAAGTTAGTAAAAGTCAAGGTATATGGAAAAAGAAATAAAAATGGTTTTTACGTAAAAAAATTTTTAATCAATTTAAAACTATATTTACTGTAACAAATCAGTTATTTATTTTAAGCTCCCAAGTAAATTAAACAAATTTAAATAACGGTTTAATCAAATTGTAGATTAATTTCAGTCGGTTTGGTATACATTATTCGTTTTACTACCACCTAAATGGAAATTAATGTTACCTTAAATCATTAAAGTGGAGAGAATTTGAGGAAATGTTGTCTGATCATTGGACCTGAATTATAAATGAATGCCATTCCCAACCAGTATATAGTGTTGGAAAAATTTGTGTAACTATTTGTCTTCATTTTCATTGGGTCAAGCTCGGAAAATGGACTTAAAGCTAGTGTGCACACCTAACATTTATACACATATAGATAGACTATAGAATTTCTGCAGAAAACGTACGACAACCATATTCCAGGCACGTACCATTACATCGACTGGTGCCGAGGAAATTTCTTCATGAGCTGAGATTTTTGTATTGTTGCTAGTTTTATTTGCAAATAAGCACAACATTGCCTGTCATTTATTTTAAATTTATATTGTTGTACGATGGCCACCAGGGCCGGATTTATAATGTTTTCACATACATAAATTTAGCTTATATCAAACATTTTCGACATTATTTACTTATAAAAAAGCGATAGAAATATTCATTTGTTGTGATAAGTAAAGAGTGTACATCAACAAACACAAACCTGTATACTAGATAGTAAAAATTTCCTAGAAACCGGAATTCTACAAGAAACTATAGATATACCTATGTATATATTTTATTTTCCAGTTGTAAAGAAAATTTAGTTCGTTCGTTTCGTATAAAGAGTATACCTTCGTCTTTCGAAATTTTAACAAATTAATTGGTAATGAAGTTTATTTATTGTTATTTTCTTAAGTAATTAGGTCGGGTACTATTTTTAGTAAAAATACGTAAGGAAGGTGTTTAAGTGCGCGAATTTGTGGAATTTAAAAAGCTTGAAAGCTCGGTGTAAAAACATAACCAATAGTTCGAAAGGACATTAAATTATAGTAAAAGTGAAAAAATGGAATAGAAAACAAGTCTCATTATTTAAAAATAACAAAAATATACTTTGCTACAATAATAATGTACAAAAGAATAAACAATAAACTATGATAATGTTGAGGGATTTCTGAACATTGTTTACGAAAGTTTTCATATAAATATAAAAATACATCTTATAGCTTTTTATTTACAAAAATGTTAATTAAAATATAATATTTTTATGCCCAAAAATAATACAAATGTTATTTATACTCTATTCAGATAGGGAAGATTCGTCCATCTTGAATTATGACGTTTTTCAAAATTATCCAATAATTGAATACATTTGCCACAATGCTCCACCTTCTAACCTTACTTTCGACCAATAAAATTTAAAAAATTAAATCACGTGGAAGCTGACTAATCATAACCTTTTTCTTCTCTAAATGAATAGACTTTAGTTATAAAGCTCTCAAAGCTTTCACTTATTCACTAAAAATAAAGAATAAAGAAACTAATATTTATTTCAATGCAAATTACGAATTTTAAATGAACTAAAATAGTATTATGCTCAAGTTTTCATATTCATACCTATACAATAAATAAATAATGAATTAGGTACACAGCAATGTATTTTCGAAGATACATTTACTTTAAATTTTACACAATTTCATATATTACACAACTGGAAACATGTTCCATGTTTTTCTCAGTTTGATAATATGGTTTTGATGCAATTCCAACAATAGGTATTCCTATTCCTATTGGTTTTCTACTCGTATGTTTTGTAGTGAAATTGTGTCAATGTTTAGTAAAGGATAAATTAATAATTGAAGCTTTAAAGCACATATGCTTCAACATGAACGACAACTAGTAAGGTTATCATCAGAACTACAATGGTATTTCGTATTTATATGCAACTATCCCATATAACTGTAAAATTCGATACTTAACAATAGGTAAACCATTAACTCGGTTTCAGGTATAGTATATAATTCGAGTATAATGTGCTTAAGTTCTATTATAGCACAGTCTTAAGACATTTTCACGGTTTCATGCATATATACTATTAGTGTGTAATTATTTAACGACCTCCAGGTTATACCGAACTGGTCAAATGAATTTCAATATGCTTGTAATATAAGGTATGTAGTACACAAAATTAATGTCTAATCAGTATAAAGGCGCATTATCAAGTCAATCGTGAAATACAAAATGATATGTTAATACTTTCAAGAGTTCTGACATGTTAAATTCATTTTTATAAACTAATTATTACAGTTATATAAAATTATACCATATCATGATGTGAAAGTTTTAAGTAAATAAAATATTTTATCACCTTTATTTTAGGCATAATAAGATGCAAGTTTATTAGATGGTTGATAATTAAAAAAAATTAATATAAAATTTTTATCTTTCTTTTTTTATTCCAAGTTAATTACACCCTTCGAACCAATATAATTTTCATTTTCAATGTTTAAACAAACGCAAAAAAATTTCATTATAGCAGACTTTGCGTTTTAACTAAAAAGAAAAGATTTTATAATACAAATTTCAATTTTACTTTATTTTTTTTTAATGTAATTTACTGATTCGTATCAGTTACTTTGGTTAATTGTTGTAATTAAGTATCTGTTGCGACTATTATTAATTTTGTTTAAATTAAAAACGTTAAGATGTATCTGATATGATAAATTAAATATTGATTAAATATTTTCATAATTTATACAACACGTAATCAATATCATAGTGTAATGTTTACATTTTTATAGTATGTATTTGTTTTTGTAATGAAAACCTAATAATCAGGTATTTCCAAGCGTACAAACAGATTGTTATTATTTATAGCAGATTAACATGAAAAGAACAAATATAGCGCAGTATGCTATGTACTTAATGCTCAAAGGAAGTTGCAATTCTTCGTTCATCTTTCTTGAACTTTCAGGTCATCTTTCATATTTTATGATTTCAAGCCGCTAGTGCTGACCTATGTTAGTCCAATTTTAGAAAATTTTAATTTAATTTAGTTAAACGATTCTCAAAATGAAAACATTAATGAACCAATTAAAAAAAAACTGTATGTATTCATTTCTCGTTATATTAAAAAATTTTCAGCAAAAGATCAAAAACTCCAATTTATCAATATAATAAATATTCCAAAGATTACAAAATAGAAAAATATCTACATGTTCGTTAAAATGTTAAAATAAACTATGTGCTTGAATGAGCAAATGGGCGCTCAACCCAATATTTTAAGAGCAAAGATAGAATTCGTTTTGAGACTAAATGAAACTAACGTTGCAGTGTTTTAGTTGAATTACTTTTGGTGGTTGATCAAAAAAAGATAGTAATTACTTTCTTCATTTACATATGTAAGCAAAATCCAATCACTCCAGCTTAGACATTCGAAATGGGGGGTTGGTTTCGGCAAGGGGTTCGACTAAAGGTCCCATCAAGATCCCGTAGGCAGCGCACGGACCTCTCTAGGTCGGCAAAGGTAGAAGCAGCGCAGCCAACACAAACTATCTCGTATCGCGCTTAGTACTGCGGCGACCGCGAAAGCGCGCGTTTCTTCAATTTGGTTTGTGTATTCCACCACACCGTCAAATTTCACCCGCTGTGAGGGATGAATATACTAGAAAAATATCATGCTGCGATGTGATTGACAGTTTAACCCCAAAAATATATACCCACACACACGTGAACGGCAACAAGAACGCCCACCCCCAATATTGTACATAAAAATTATAGACTAAATTAATAGCATATTATAGTGAATATTATAGTTAACATTATCCATTATTATTAATTATATCTATTTACATAATTATTATTGTTAATCTAAAAAAAAATTAAGAAAATATAATAATATTCTCGTCTTTAATAAAATCTATTCGATGTTATATAGTTGTTAATTTTTTTTAAAAAAAAAACTACTAAAATACTAAATAAACAAAACTTAAAACAAGACTATTTAAATTGTTGCTGTTTTTATTTTAAACTGTAATTTCCTGAAAAAGGGGAAAATATTACCCAACTGAGTGTTTGAACAGAAAAAAAGAAATAATAATAATAAAAAAACTTTGTGAACGAAACAGAGAGAATCTGTTCGAATCCCCAATGATTGCGAAACTAATTCCATATAACAAATAGCATAAATAAATTGAAAATCCTAATTGCATGTGGTGTGATACGTAAATGTGAATTTGTGTGTAGTGTTTAAGTTTCTTGTAAATTAAAAAAGAAAAATAATGTGTGTTGCAATGTAAGGGGTGTTGTCATGCAAGTGTTTAGGGGGATGATTTGGCTACTTGTGGCCGTATTTGTGGTCATGCCGGAACAAGTGTCTATGATTTTCAATAATATCGACGATGGAACGGCCCCAAACGAACTCGACAGACCAAGTAAGTCTCAACTACCCCCTGAAAAAAATAATGCGGCAATAAACTACATTGTTTCATTAAAATGCTCTGTGGGATATAAATTTTTCCCTTAACTTAGTACGCTTTTAATTTGATTTATTGAACAACTAATTTGATATATGAACAAGTGAAATGAAATTTTTGTCTTTATAACATTATTTTCGCTAATGTACATACACTTTTAATACACCGTATTATATAAAAACGAGGTTCACCAAATTCTAAGTTTATTTTTCCGCTTTGTGCCCTTATTATTTAGCGGCAGGTGATTCTATACAAAAAAAAGTAAATCAACAAGGGAATAAAGCGTTCATTTTTATTCTAGTTAAATCCCCGCCCTTTTTCAAATAATGCAAAAATAATTTATATGCATAATAATTTCTTTCATGACTTACATGGATTTTTTTCTAAATAATTATATTATACCATACCTACAAGGCGATAAATTCCAAACTAAGTTTTGCTTAAATTTACATTATTGCATTATAATTTGATTTGATTAAATTACTGTACTTCTATAAAATTCAATTTCGAAATTGGAGTTAGTTCAAAAGCTATTTTAATCTTATATAGCTGAATTATATTGTAATCACATGACTTTTTCTTTTTTTTTTTTTGTCAATTCACACGTAGATGGTATATTGAGGTAATCTGACAACATTGACATTTTACCCGAGATTTTACCTTTTTGAAAGTACCTAATTTAATTATACGAGTAAGTTCATGAATTTTTTGAATTAAAAATAATTTAAATATTTATTAGTTTCTAAATATTCAATATATAAAGCGATCTATATAGTTTTCTGTTCAGAACAATTTAAAATTTTCAATATTTCAATGAATTTTTCAGACCCATCCGATAACTCGTTTCAGAGAAAGCCGAGCACTTTGTTAAATATAGCATATTTTATTAAATTGCTACCGTTTAGAAAATGCATTCAAATTTAAAAAAGTTTGAATATTGTTTGTAGCTAGCATTTTTTAAAAATCAATATTACATATAAATCCATATAATAACCACAGCATGTATCTTGACCATAATGTATAATTGAATGAAAATGTTGAGGTTGTTACAACACCAAATCGAGAAAACGAGATAACGTGTATTTTATTACCACTTTTTATAATTTCAAGTCTCCAATATGTCGAGAATTATCGAAAATTATATACATATTGGATATATAATGATATAATTACAGGTGACACGGATGTAAATAAAATTCTAAATAAACATGCACATTTATTAAAAAAGACGTGTTATAATTATGTTAATGTCGACCATATAAGAAGCTCTGTATACATTTTTTTCAGCTCTTTAATTATAATTAATTAAATATCCAAACAAATCGTTTATATGACTATTATTACGATATAGGAAGCTTAAATCTATTAGTAAAAATTAATTAGACTATATAATAGGCCCATTAACTATATAAATTATTTTTTAAAAACCAGCGTGTAAAATTAATGGGAAATTTTTATTTGTATAAAAAAAACATGAAGAAAATTCTCTCCCACGCAAATGGGCAAATGTAATTACATATACACTGACAAGTGGGTGCCTTTATATTCTTTTTTCACAATTACCTGGAATGTTGAGGGAATTAGGGCATTTTAAGATGGTAAACAAGAAATAAAATACTATGGAAAGCCGCACAAAAAGAAGCAAGCCACTTGTCTTTGCGGGAAATAAAGGACTCTTAATTGGAATTATTGAAGGATTCCTTTGTTAAATATTGAATTTGCTTTTATTCTTTAAAATGAGAACATATTACAAGTATATAATTTCAATGTAATAAAGTCTTAGGTATTTTTTTGGTTTTTTACATAATACTAATTTACATTAAATTTCTATTTATAAACGCACAAAAATTGTATTTTATATATATTATATCTACATATACATATATGTATATAAAGATATTTAGAATAATCAAGATGATTACAAAATGATAAATGAGATAAGATGGTTTTGGTTGTGTGAAAAATCACATCAGAACTGCCTTTTTTACGGTTTTCTTGCTATAAAATTAATGACTTGTCCTAGAATCTTGTCAAGAAAGTAGAATTGTTGAATTTCAACATAAATATATATTATTTGTGGTCAAATTTTAGAAAATTTTGTCAGATTTAATTAAAGATTAAAAATTGTTTATTTATTACAAGCAAACATAAAACTTGTATGTTGTTATTTTCGTCGCTGCAAATTTATTCAAATACATTTCTATAACTGCTAAAAGCATATTTTATGAATAGATGAAGACGAAAAGTAATTCCATTAGTAATAATTCGGTAAATCCGAGGGTAAGTCTTAAGCAAACATAGATTTTTTTCGATTTAAGTGAAATTGTTGAAATGTTTTATTTGCCTTTTAATAGTAATAAATTTAAAGTTCTTTTTCCTACATTCATTTCTCATTTTACTAAAGATATTTCCAAAAAAAGGTCCATAAACAAAATATATAATACCTATAAGGTTTAAACTATATTTAAATTTTTGAATATTTTTCAAATTTAACCCAAACACACAGATAAAAATAAGTATAAACATTTAAATTCAACTGGAAATGCTGCTCATCTTTATTTATAGGCGGTGTACTAATTTGATTTTATTTAAAATTTAAATTTCTCACTAAAAACATACATTCTCTATTATTTTACTCTCATTTTTAAACAGAAAAATTGTATAACTAATGCGTTTCCTTATAACGTACAAATAATATTAAGGGAGTGTTGTTTACTTCGTGTATTTATTATTGTTGGCTGCATATAATATCGAATTTTTATGTATTCACATGAATATTAAGACCATCCCCAGTCGCACTCTGTGACTAAACACCAGATTTATTTACATTTACTAGATTTTTATCCCTCATACAATATGTTATGCATATGTAAAGCCGATATACCACAACTTCTTCAAAACTATAAATATACACAATCTCGTTTATTCATATGATAAATAAACTTTCAAAATGTAAATTTTTCCTTTGTAACATTTATAATTTGTTTTAATTAGCTTCCACCAGTCCACCACAACACTGTATCGTGATGGTAATAATTTATTATATTTTATTATCTGATAATTTATTCGTGCATTGTTTATTTTATACTATGCTTTTTTACATAAAAACATATACAAATATCGAGAAAATGATTATTGTGGAAACACATATTTCATAAAATATTTTTTAATAGTTTATTATTGAAGTAATTATTAATTATGAGTAAGTTAATTATACGTAGGGGAGAGTTGGGTAACTGTGCGCAGCGGGTAATCGTGCGCATCCCCTTATTTCCATAACTGACTATTATAATTTTGAAATTGTCATTTGGGCTCAATCTCTAGACAAACTAATGTATTATAAGACAAGAGTCATGTTATTTTCTCTGTCTTACGTATACAAAATGGTGCATTTATTATTTATACATGCCATGTTCTAATTTGCAGCTTACAGAAAATAAGGGTTAAGTAGTTACATTTTTGCATTTTTTTATAATCGTATGCATTCATACATTGCTTAATGTATATTCTTGGCACTAATATAGGTAGTTTAAGCAACAAAACACTTTTCAGTGATTTATACAAATTAAAATTGAATTTGGTACTGTCGGCTAATAGTGCGCAATACACTTTTCTACTAAAATGACCAAAATTTAAAACTAAAATGAACCACTTAAACATTTTCAAGAAAATGTACATTAAAATTTATATACATTTCATAAAATAA
>SSSI01003018.1:0-27481 GCA_004796505.1 Oryzaephilus surinamensis
TTTTCTCATAATCTATGCATAGTTATTTCACTGAATTGGAACGGTATAATTAATACACTTGCTAATATAACACGTTTTCTTTAATATCGCTTTGTCATGTACATTAATTAATAAGTTGCAGTTTTGCTCTTGTATAAATTCTGGGATAAATCCAGACGATATTGAGGTATCTTAATTTTTGAGAGGTGTTTTGAAGGGGCGTTTAATAAAAAAAATTATATATGCAAATAGTGCACATATATTTATTCCACGAAACATTTATTATAATAATAAACCTTGTATTACATATATTTAGATTGTCGAATTAACTGTTATTTATGTTTTGTAAATTAGAAAGTGTGAATAATACGATTTTTCATTAAAATAATAAGGAGAAATTGTGATACATGCAAAAACCTACCAGCATAGCACCTACTCTCGTCTTAAATGATGAGCTCATAAATAAAAGTTCACGTTGCAAATTTTCTACAATCTCTCCTGAAATCTAAATTAATCACAATATATTTTATATGTTGCATATACATATATATACAATGTTAGAGAGAGTCCCTATTTCTTCTTTAATATATATTATACATGAGAAGATAGTTTAAAAGCAGGCGTTGTTTCATTATATGAATATATCAAGTCTTGTCTACAAAGTAATTCAAGATTCCCTTATTGGATTTTCAATACTTTTCTATTTAAGGCTTTTTAATACGCATCTTTAGATTGAATATAATTAATTATTGTAATATGAATGAAATTTAATCAGATGTACGTA
Organism: Oryzaephilus surinamensis; assembly: GCA_004796505.1. NCBI lineage: Eukaryota > Metazoa > Arthropoda > Insecta > Coleoptera > Silvanidae > Oryzaephilus > Oryzaephilus surinamensis. The sequence continues at coordinate 764 of SSSI01003018.1, forward strand.
AATGATTGTGAAGCGACCTTATAAGAAAATTTGCATTTTTAATTAAAAATTAAATGACAAAATATACAGTGTGAACAAAAATTCACTTATAAAATCAATAAAAGCTTGTATTCTTTATTTGTAAATCAAAACCAGTCTAGTTTCTGAGCTAATTTTTATTTGTAAATAAAAATCCGTCTAAAAACAGTCTAGTTTCTGACACAATTTGTTAATAAAAACCGTCTAGTTTCTGTCGCAATTGTTATTTGTATAAATAAAAACACACTCTATAGTTTCTGACAAAATTTTTATTTGTAAATAAAAATTAAAAACCATCTAGTTTCTGACTCAATTAAATTTAAATTTCGTTAAAATGCAAGAATCTTAACAGTTTTTGAATTAACTTGAATCACTCTGTCCTAATTTGATAAGTGATTGCTTCTATCTTTGCGTAAATATCTATTTGTCATAAATTATTTGAAATAACGACGTACAACTCTTATAAAATAATTAAATCACTAATTTATCCACATTTGAATCATCATCAATAATTCACAAATAAATAATAATTTTCTAATTTACTTAAAACTCTCTAACTAAAACCAACGTATTTGTATTTATGCACAATTATAATTTCAAAATGAAAATAATTTGCAATTATATACAATTATAATTAAGGTATTTATAATGTTATAATTAATTGCATATTGTATTTATAAATACTTCTTGTTGTAATTTTTTTTGTAGTGCATTATTTTTCATATTTACATAATTTAATGATTTAAATGAAGTTATCATGAAAAAGTAATTATAATAGTGAAGTTATTACAATGTAAAATGTATTTAGCATGTACGTAAGTTATAAGCAAGTAATTAGACAACAATTTATAAAAAATTAAAAATTGTTAATAATGAGTAAATTAAAATGTATATACATTTTTACATTTATAAAATGTGTTTCAAAGATTGCATAATAAATTAATAAATAGATAATTATTATTTTTATTATTTACCCTGAAATACTCTGTATTTAAATTGTTTTGCGAGTAATTGGACTACAATAAAAACCCATTAATAATTAAAATGATACAATTAGTTGAAAATTGTAATTTGTATTATAAATTTTCAAGCATAAAAATCACCTTAACGCAATAATAATGCGATATTATTCATGCAGATTTAGAACTATGTATTAAATACAGGATTTTCATTAAGTAATTTCATAACACTAAACCAACATAAGAGATTTATGTTTATGTGTATAGATTGCTCTAATATCACCTATATGATAGGATAACATTTATTAGGTATGATATTGATGCATAAAACAAGAGGACGCCTACATTCCAATAACGGTGCAAGGACGCTCCCGCGATACCCTGTAGGACAATCACCATATAAATACATAAAATAAAACCACTCCCGACAATTTCAGATTATGTTACAACTTAACACCATACTAATGCAACTATAGATATAAATTTGTTTATAGTATACGATCGCGCTTAGATTTTTCATCAACATTCACATACAGTTACCAATTCTGTAATGAAATAATTTTCATTTGATAATCACGGTTTTATATTTTGTTAGGTAAATTATTTGAAGTTTGTTATGTACATACATATATGCAATTAAAAAAAATGTACAAATCTTTTGCTTGTCCGTATGAGCATGTATTAGGAAAAAAGTTGCATTGAAACGATATATAATAAATAAAATAAGCTCAGATTACATAATGAATGGAATAACGAGTTTGGATTTAATACTGAAATATAAGCCATATATAGAAAGCAGCTCTTATTTAGGTTAATATTTTATTATTTTGTAATTACTACACATTTCATTTTTCTATTTAAACAAAACAATTATTCATTATTATTAATTTATGTTGTAATAACAATAATGTACATAATTGAAGTTCGTTATGAATAGATTATTAATTTGTTATCTATATGACTTTATCGACAATTGAACTACCTATAAAAATAACTATAAAGGAAATTTATTTCTCGATGGCTTTTTATGCTATACTATATATAGAAATTTTTATCTAAAAGACACATGTGTTTCTTTGATTGAGAAAAAATTGTATTCTCTATATTATGATACCGGTAATCTAAATCAAGTATCTGATAAGCGGAAACGGTTAGTCAACACTATAAAGATCGAATATATACGCAATAACCGCTCTAAGAATTCCATTTGTTGGAAAACGTTTCGCCACTAACTTACATCAAACACATTTAAGCTCATATTAATAATATGTAATTATACATTCCTTGTATAGTATACTTTTACAATTAACATACCATTTCCTCCAATTATACATATATTTTTCAAACGTAAACAAAAAGTTTTATATTGAATAATACTCGTATATGCACACGCTTTAACAGTGCTAAATTGTAACAATTGTGATTTTTTATAAGACCTTTTCTTAGATTTTCAAACTTATACATGCGAATAAATGTTATTCGATCATTTTATAAACAAATATACCCTTCAGATTTTGAGCGCAGACTTTAAACAATATATATAACAATGTGTAACAATTTTTTAACGAGGAATTAAAACCGTAAACAAAAAAATTTTAACAAGTTATTATAAAAATTGTTTGTATTAATAGAATTAATTACATTTTAAACAATATACTTCTCAAATAGATTTGATAAGTTTTCGCAGTTTTGCGTCATTGAAAAAATTCCGTTTTAACTGGAACACCTGCACAAAATCCTAAATAGAAAACCCATTTGAGAGTTTCCAAGATATAATGCAATGAATTTTTTCGTTAACAGCAACTTTAAGCAAACAGTATTGGTCAAAATATATGCTTTGTGAATTATATAAGCATATCTCCATTAAAACGTAAAGCTTTAACGGCAGATCTATGCAAATATCTTACAGTCTGCATTTTTCACAGCAAACAAGACAAGGAAATAATAATTTTATATGCATGTCCAGATATATGCAAGTTTTGTCTTGTTTCCGATTAAATGAATGTAGTTTTTTCTATAAGTTAAGACGCAAATAAAATAATCAATGATTTCTTGGAATTAATATATAACTATATTGTCAATAGAACTCTTACTAAAATCAATTAAAGCTTAAAAGCTATACTAGCATAATAATTGTACATAGTTATAGTTTCAAAGGTTTTTCCAAATATAGCTTATCAGATTGTTTATTGTAATAAAATTAAATAATACCTACATATATCACTTTAGTATATCTCACTCGACCTCGATCAATTATAATTTATAACATATGCATGTAAAAATATTGATAGTGAGATAAAATTTATAGAAAAATTTAAGTTTCCGTTTGTTACTCTAATTCTGGTTATTGATTAATATAGAATAATATGTACTTATATATACCACTATATAACAGACTCAAAAATTTCAAAATTCATTAATGCATACACATACATAGCACTATAGTATACATGCCTAATACCTATACGAAAAACTGAATTCCAAATCTTTTATAATGAAAATAATTACATGTGTTTTCATTTTAATATCCACAGTAACAGTAAGTGCAAATAATGTCTTCGAAGATATTAAAACATACGTTGAACAATTAGTAAGTAACATTGATGATGGAGTTAATCAATGTGCCAACGATTATAACGAAGCTATTTCGAATAGAGCCATTTTTTGGAAAAGTGAGTACTAATGCATTTATTCTTAATTTTTATATTAAAATTTTTTACTGGTTAGTGATCGATGCAAGTGCAATTCCATTAGGAAATGGATTTATACAGTCTGGTGGTGTAAGTTTAGGCAGTTTCGATGAATGTTTAGAAATAGATCATCAATATGTTGTTAATAACGAAAATAATCAGTTAAGAGGAAAATTTTGTGCACCGTTACTCGCTTTACCATATTCGATGTTAGAAACAATATTTGGTGTAAGCAATTTTATAGCTGCAAGATAAAAATTATAATAAATTATTACAAATTTCAGATGCCAGTCGCTGAATTGGCACCCGATTTACAATATCAGTATATGACTTTATCCGGCTGCATTCCAGACTCATGCCAAGCAGAAGATCTTAGACAAATGTTAAATAATTCTGATTTGTCTAGTTTTATAACTAATAGTTCGATAGAAATGTGCGTAAATGTAGACAGTGGCAAAGATTTTGATACCTCTGATATTGTTGTAATGTAAATTTAACCAAATAACTTAACTGAACCGTCAATAATTTTCTGTCTCTTAATTCCAGTACATTGTTTTGCATTATACTATTTTTAATGCTTATAAGTACAACATATGATGTAATTATTACCAAAATTGAACAACGTATGAAAAACGAATGGAAGAACTAACTATTAATTAACTAATTATTTGATTTTAGCTCCAATACATCCAATATTTTTGGCTTTTTCTGTTTACACAAATGGAAAACGATTACTGGCAGTTTCTTCAAAACCAAATAAAGAACAAGTACAAATTTTCCATGGCTTTAAATTCATCAGCACCATATGGATTATTGCTTATCATTCTTCTGCAACCTATTTGAGTGCACCTGTAATAAACCGAGTAGAACCTCAAAAATGGAAAACTGAATATAGATATTCTCAATATGTACTGAATGCCGACATGGCAGTAGATACATTTATTTTCATGAGTGGATTTCTTCTTGCTTATATGTATATAAAACCGAAAGTTCCACAAAAACCATGGCTACAAATTAAATCAATACCATACACGTACATTCACAGATACATGAGGTATTTAATTAAGAAAATATGAAAATAAATATTTTCATCAGTTTTTCTTAGACTGACGCCTGCCTTCTTGATGGTCTATCTTATGACAATATCTTTTTATAAACATTTAGGAGATGGACCACTGAATAAAGTGAATTCATTGCACGAAACATGTACAAAATATTGGTGGACTGCTTTTCTTTATATTCAAAATTATTATAATTATGACGATCTGGTAACTCATTCTAGCTAGATATTGCTATAAAAAGACATTAATTTATTTTTGTTTTAGTGTCTAGTGCACACATGGTATTTGTCTGCCGATATGCAATTATTTCTCTTATCCCCATTAGTATTAATTCCTGTTTCTTTATACATTCGAAAAAAATATAAAATGGTAATGTGGGCCTTAGCTATCGTGAATACTATTTTTGTACTTATTCCATTAATAACAGATTTAGCAGCACCGGATTACACTAAGCAAGTTTTTGTTAAAAAACAATTAAATATTGTAATGTTTAATTTTTTTCAATTTGCAGTGGTTACGGCATTCAATCAAAACTATGTATTTTTTCCTACGGTATTACTTTAGCCGTATATATGCGAATAAATATGGATAAACCGTACCCAGTTTCAAAAGTAAATACGAAATATTTAATAAAATATATCTTTATTAATATAGTAAATTGACTGCATTGATTAGTGAAAATAATGGTTTTTAGAAACTAAATTTCATTTTATGGGTATGTGCACTTGATGCTTTGCTAGCTGCATTTTTACTTCATGGGGAACTTACTTTATATGGATCTTTTAGTCATACAAGTAGGAGTCTTATAAGTTGTCTTATTGTGAAACCATTATGGAGCGCTGGTTTGGCATGGATTATTTTTTCATCGCACAATGGACATGGAGGTATTACTTTATAAAAAAACTAACACCTATATTATATGATCGAACTTTTATTACATTTTATTCAAAATATTTTGCGTATTCAGGTATTGTGAATTGGATTTTGACAAGACCTATATTTCAAGTTGGTGGTAAATTGTCATATTGTATGTATTTGTTGCACATAAATGTAATAGGATATATTTTACTGACAATTAGAACAAGACTATACTTCTCAGATTATAATCAGGTATTGTTGATTAATAATTTTTTCCATTATAAACTGAAAAATAAACATTTCCAATACTTTTTAGTACTATTTGTGGTGTGGTCATTTAATAACAACGATAATACTATCTTTCATATGGACATTGGCTTTTGAAATACCAATCATCACTATAGACAAATATACTCTAGGCACATTATTAGCCCGTAAGTGTTTCACTGATTTATTTAACTAGTGGCAAATTTCCATTTTAAATATGTTTTAGCCAAAAGAAATGAATCGCCTAAACCAAAAACCGATATAGTTGCTGTTGCAGTCGTTCAGCAATATTGAAATAAGAGTTATTTTTCATAATTCAAATTTTTTTTAATTTTATATTTTAGTTATTAACTTACAATTAAATTTTTCTTTAAATAAAATCATAATATGAAATGTGGAGCATTTTTATTTCATTTTACATCCAATAATATCTTGAGGAAATCGTATCATGCTTTTTGAACATTGTTACAAATTCAAGCACAAGTCTCAAGGATTATTTAACTTGTCAAATTGGTCAACAACCAACAAAATACAAAGAAGGGAAAAATTTACGGCCCCACTGTATATACATATATGTGTGTGTACGGTATTTTAATCCTAAGAAAAATAATAACATCACACAATAAGTCATTTTATTTATAGCACTAGAAGATAAAGGGATTTGTTAAATTTAGCAAACAGAACACACAATACAACAGTTTTTAAAAAATATAAGAAAAAATTTTTATGAAAACTTTATTCATGATTGTTTAATCGATCTGTTAATTACAAATCAATTAATTATATAGTAATTGTGTGCCACTATGAGCATGAATAAAGGTAACGTTGTTTTAACAATAACTCGTCAAGATTCCAATTTTCCTTTAATTGTGAAAACCAACAATAATGGAACAAGTAAAAGGTACGTGAATAAATGTTGTATGGAAAACTTGTTACATAATAAAATGCCGTAATTTATGTGAAAACAAATCATTATGAGGGTACAGATGTGGCAATTTAATGTTAAATATGTAATAATACCATTTTAGGAGAAATCTCCGCAGGAACGGTAAGCTTCCACTGTTGAAAAATCGCATCATGAATAAACGAGGCCGTATTAACATTTATTTGAACAAAATACCTGATAAATCAATACGATATGTTCGAGATTTATGGCATACATTGGTAAATATGCGTTGGCGATGGATTATGTTGATTGTTGGTTTAGTTAATGTGTCTGCCTATTTAATATTTGCAATATTCTTCTGGTACGATGCGTGGCTTAGTGGAGATTTTGCCGATACAAAGAATCACAAGACGTGCATTAAGGGCACTAGTAATTTTGCCAGTTTCTTTATGTTGGGCATTGAAACAATTACAACCACCGGTTATGGGTACTTCCATCCAACAGAATACTGCAAACTGGTGTTTGTTATATTAACTTGTAGCACAATTGTGACCATATTTATTGATGGGGCTTTTATATCTGTTGTGTATGCGAAATTCACAAGGCCCACGGTCAATTGGAACATTTTCTCCAAAAAAGCAGTGGTAAATAAACTTTTGTTGTTCACTAAGTAAAAAAATCGTTTCAAAAAACTTGACGTCATTTGAAAACTTGTAGTATATTGATTTATTTTAGTTCCAAATACATATTTCCAGATAACTTTACGTAATGGTAAACTGTGTTTTATAATTCGCATAAACGACCTCAATGGCCAACATTTAATCGACACGAAAATCCATCTATTCTTCGTTAAGGATTGCATTAGCAAAGAAGGTGAATGCATACCAAATTTAATACGAGAAATGCAAATAACAAGTTTCGGAATGCTCTTCGTGCCAGTAGACATTGTCCATGAAATAACACCACACAGTCCACTATGGAAGGTTTCCGCCCAGGATCTTATTACGAACAGGTATTCGAAGGGTTCTAATTATTGAATTATAATTTTGAAACAATTATACATATATTTAGATTTGAAATATTGGCTGTTGTTACTGGAAATTGTCTTAAAACTGGTCAACCTTCACAAAGTCAAACGTCTTATTTAAGCAAAGAAATCTTATGGGGTCAAAGATTTACACCATGCATAGAATACGATTCGAATAAAGGGGAATTTGTTATTAATCGTAAACATTTCAATAACACTGTGATACATGATACACCATTATGTTGTGGAAAAGAATTAAATGCTTTTCAAAATGAATTCAAGAAACGAAGGGCATCCGTTGATATGGCTAATATCTTATCAGATTTTGACTCCACAGCAGATTTAACGTAGATTTTATTACTGATTATTATCGTAGAGTGTTAAATTATGTATAGAAAACTGGATATGGCTTTTTGAGTAAAGTGTGTACCATTAGTAATTTTTTATTACTGTTGTGATCGACAATTATATGAAATAATACATATATTTTCATTTTACAAAATAGCTTTCTGTTATATTGGGGCCATCGTCACAATTTTTCCATAACAATTTCCTATAGTGTTATGCATATAATAATAATAACAAAGCAAGTATTAGATAGATAAAGAGATTGATGCTATTTTATCAACATATTTATTATTATATACTTGTAGAAAATGGCATTTTATGTGAACCGTTATTTATATTAAACATATTATTATTGATTTGTTTTTCTATCATTTAACGAATATTACAACAATTCTTGTCGATAAACTATATTCTTTCATATTATTTTGTTTCTCTGTGTAAAACGCATAAATTGCAAAATTGGATTTATTATTTATTTACTTTCTATTTATGTCTATTGTCGACATAAATGGGCATATTATGTAGAAATTTTGCAGAATTCATATACAGTGTGTTCCGAAACAAATTTAGAATAATTAAACAATAGTAGTATATACAAAAGAAGAATAGAAATTATTCTTAATATAAAACTCAGTTGTAAAGGATTTTAACAGATACAATATTATTACCCAAAAACCTATTTCTAAATAATAAAAGATAAAATTAATTGAAAAATTCAGTTGTCTTCTTAATTTTTTTTTAAATTAACATAGAAGCAGGTTTTATTTAAAAGATTTTTGTCAAACACATCAGCGAAATGAACCAAAATCAGCCCTTTAGTATTTCATCGCTTTAAACCACCCTGTATATAAATTACAAGATAATAACATAAATTATTGCTAATAAATACATCAAATATGTCATATTTAACAATTTGTTAAGACCTTTGCACAATCGCGAATCTAAGAACATAATAATTCTAACTTATATAACAATAATTTAGCTTTTAATAAAATCTCATTTCATGATAATTTATTTGAATCATTTCTAATTAGATAGTCTAATATTTAACGTTATTGTGAAATATTTTAATGCACACTTTCTTATCGAGTATGATAAGATAAAATAATGAAAATATCAGGTACTTATTTGAACCATTTATAAAAAGTGAACGAAACAAGAATGAATAAAAAAATGAAACTTTTCTTCTGGTTTTGTTTTGTATTGTTATTTTATTACAGTGAAGAGAAAACTGTCCCAAATCATTGTCCAAATTACTGTGTATGTGATATTTATATAAATTTAAAACGGGCAACATGTACAAACAGTAAAATTGTCAGTATTGAAACTAGTGTTTCTAATAAAGTACAATATTTAGACTTATCTTATAATTATATCACCCAAATTGATGATGGGGTCTTCCAGGTACGTAAAAATTGAGTAAATAATGACATTTCTATATGAATACATTCATTGTAGAAACAATTTATGAACGATTTGAAAATTCTAAACGTTTCAAACAACAAAATTGGACAAGTGCATATGAATGCATTTGATGGACTAAATCAATTAAAAACATTGGATCTCTCTTTTAATGCATTGGGATATATTTTGGAGCATTGGTTCCGAAGTTTAACGTCTTTAAGAGAATTGTACCTTCGGGGAAACATTCTAGGCACTTCAATTAATGACGTACAAATTAGTTCTGAGTCACTTTTAGTACGTAACAAATTATCTATTTTATTATATATTTTCATAATTGCTGGAATTTTAGATTTTGGACATAAGTAAATGTGGTATACCGAGCTTGAATATTGATATATTTAACAAAACTCCAATCTTAGAACAAATTAATCTATCAGACAACTATTTGATACAACTTAATTATCAAGTGATAAAACCTTTAAAATATTTAACTATCTTAGACGTTGATAACAATCAATTCCATTGTAATGGTTTGATGAAACATTTAAAAAAATATACACGACATCATGGCATTTCTTACAAAGATCCATGTAATAAACACGTAAAACTTCAAAAAATGGAAAAATTTGAAAGGATGATTAGTCAGGTTCCTGTCGAAGAAAAAAATTTGTGGCTTTATGACGATATTGAAGAAAATTACACAAATAGCACCAACAAAACTAATAATAACACGAATATTTCTTATCCCAACAACATTTTTCTGAAAGTTGTTGAATATTCACCAGGTTTATCAATAGTAACGCCGTTTATTTTTGGCATACTGATAGGTTTAATAATAGGCTGTAACTCGCCAACAAAACAACGTAAAAACCGTAGAAAAAACATAGCGAAAAAACGAAAATCAAACAGACGGCGTCATCCGCCTGAAGAAATGGTTAATCTGGTATCAACCCAGTACCATTTAACACAATCAACGCCGGCAATCCATAGAAAATTCAACGAAAGCCAATTTCAAAACAACAATTTCAACACTATCAATAATATAAAAGATGAAAATGTTAAGACTGTTGAGAATATTTTCGAAAGTGATTATTTTAAATCGACAAACAACAATTCAATTTATAAACCACGATTTGATCTATTTGATGATGATGAATTCAAGCCACATGAAGAAAGTTTTGTGAAAATTCATGATCGTGTATGTAAAAGTGAATTAAATGTAAATAATTTATCGAATGAAATTAAAGGATTATCCAATAGACACAAATACTGTAATTTTAGTAGTACTGATAGTGATAGTAATTAAAATGTGAAAGTGTACACGTTAATTACTTCTATTCTTTGATTTTTGTATAATAATATATGTACAATTAATTTTTATACCAAATACATTTTTACTGTTTAATAAACGTTGATGTTATTTTTTAAGATATGATTTTTTTATTGAAATATTCACACGCGATTAACACAGCTTTAATAAATCCTTTAATATATTTTCCACAAAGTGAGAACACACAATAAACTATAATTTAAGTATACATATGAGTTTTAGTGTCTAAATGCAACAACGTACGTTTCACAACAAAGTGAACAGATATAATAGAAAAAAACACATATATGCAAAATCTTCTTAATATTTATATTTACAAGTATAATTCCAACTTACATTTACATATCACACTGTGCATAAATGATAAATGGACTAAACTTAACGCCTGCTTTTCTATACGTATAATAGATTAATAGAAGAAAGCAATGTCGTCGACTATATATTTTAAATCTAGATTCTAGAACTAGACACGTGGATTTTTTTCGAAATTTGTACGTATTTGCAAAATTTATGTCAAACTAACGTAAATTTTTATATTCATTACGTGTCAGGTCGAATATTCATTAAAAATAATTTGAATAAATTAATTTTGAAACGATTGATCATTTTTTATTCAAGGCTTGTGGTCTATTTTAACCAAACTTCCCCTACATAATAACGTTTAAAATAAAAAAAATTAAAACAAATAGCCTTATAAACAATAAATTATAAAGTTATAGAAAAAGACCAATATAGAACCGTATATACAGGACGATTTAATTTAAAAGTTTTATAATTATGCACAGTGCTACTTTTAAAAATGTATTAATTACTGAAAATTGGAATTAATCGATTGGAAATTAAATTCATTTTGAAAAAATTAAAAAAAGTGCATTTTATTTAAAATAATGAAGTTGCAGTTAGTTTCGCCAAAATGTCTCTTTTAATTTTTAAACGAAATATAGTGTAAAATAAAATCACCTTGTATATGTAGAAGAAAAACGAAAATTATAAATCATGCTTACCTCCTGGTATTCAACGTATAAGTGTTAATACAATTGCGTACACCATATATAATTTTTGCAGTTTTATTATTGAACATACTCATGCACACACATTAATAATTGTATTTCACATACGCATACCATTAAGATAACTACAATTCATAATACTCGCTGCAATATTAATTATTAGCAATCGCTTTTATAAACCGATACGTATTTAATGAAAAAGAGTATTAATATACCATCCATATACATATATATAAGATTGTGAATTGTATTTAGAAAATTCTCACATGCTTATCGTATATAAATCAAATAACTTTTCAATTATCTATATAAAATCTAGTTATTTATTAGAACGCATATTTCGAACATTCTTGATTCCATTGAAATGGTCTTTTTTCAATTTTTTGTATAATGAACAGTTTTCCAAGATGAATAGTTTAAAAAAATTATATAGAACTTTATAAACTTTAAATACAGAATACAAATTAATACAATTTTATATTAATATCATAACAAACTTTATAATGAAAAGAATTTAGTTGCATTCTTCAAGATATACCATTGTGCTTTCAAATTCGCAGAATTCAAAAATAATGGTAATACGGGTATATGAAGAATCTACATACTTTACTAATTTAAAGTAATGCATTTTATTGTAAAATGAGATTATCCTGTCAGTGCTAATTATAATCTAATTCAACACGCAAAAAAAGCTTTAAAATCTTAAAGCTTTATGAAAAGCACAAATATTTAGGAAAACTAATAGATTTTTTGCCACTTTGTTTTATTTTGGAGAGTGAATTTTTTTTACTGTGTTGTGTTTAAAACTTTATATACTTACTTCAACTTACTTACTTTATTCATATTTATTATTTATTATAGTGTTTTATTATAGGCAACATTGTTTACTTATTCTTTCGATATTAACGAAAGATGTTTGATGTTTGAATTTTTAATTTTAAATAACGATATATTTGAGAGTTTCACCTGACAATCAGTCTGTAATTAAGTAATTTAAATTGACACAAAATATTAGATAATAGTTGAGTTCAAGGAAATCATATTATTTTCAGTGAAACTAAAATAATTACAATTTGTAACATCATCTTGACCCACTTATAAAATTTCTTAGAAATTCGTATAATGGATATACATTGAAAATATATTTTCCTACAAGTTTTCATTTCAGGATATACAACTTTAATCATGAAGATTTGTAGACTTTTTCATTCACAAATAAAAAATACACCCCACGTCATAAAATGTATTTTGCGTTAATTCAAATTAACTGTTTTTAAAATAATTATATTATAAATTTAGGTACAATGTCATCAACTACCTAAATGAAAATAAAAAAAAGAAGTTCCAAAACCGAAATAAATTTCCAACCGCCAAATTACAGAGCATTTTTACGTATTAGGTACGACTTAATATCAACTATCAAAAACTAGTATTTATCAATTTTATATTGACGTTGGTTTAATTAGCAATGTTAATTCAAGTAGGTATAATTATAATAAAAATTGAATCATTAATTTTTCATTCCAAAAAATATGACAAAAAATCATCTACACTATGTACTTTAAACCCTTTTCAGTCCTTCAAATTACAATACTTGGTAAAGTATGCACAATGAAATAGGAGTAATATTTATGCAAATTGTATAAAAAAGAACTAACATTTATTTAAATTAATGTAAACAACGGCCAATAATTAGATTCGATTACATTTTTATTGATAATCATTCAATAGTAAAACAACATATAATAAATAATAATTACAAAAAAGTGAATTCTAATTAACCTACCCCTTCCAAATCGCTAGATAAAACCATAAATATATAACTTAAAATTTTTAAATGTTTCGATAAAAATAGTTGGTTTATGGTTTTCTTATGATTGTTATCCGAAATGCTACTGAAGATATCTTGTTTGATAAGTTTTTCATTAATAGGAATTTGTGTGTGTGATAATTATACTGTTAGCGGTAAGAGAAAAAATATTGTGAATGAATGAATTCATTCGATTTGATGAAATATTCTTAAAATTGTTAGATGAAGAATATGCCCGTATGCCAGAACTTTTTTATTTGGACGATTATGATAGATGCATGTTAAATAAAGATAAATCGCAATATTGTAATTTTGTGTATCAGTTGGAACCAATAAATAGTGAAAATTCATCTGAAGTATGGAAAATAGTTCATGTAAGTGAAATTTTCTAAATTATGTAATTTAATTTCAAAAAATAAATGTTAAGACATGTGATATTGTGTAAAAAGTCCAATTATACGCACGTTTATCGAAGATTGTTAAAACTTTTAAAAAGATGTAAATTATTTTAATATTTTTAACATATATGTATACAAACAAACAACTATACATAAGAAGTTTTCCAATATCGCTAATTAATCAAAACCTTCTAATAATTGGGAGAATTATAATAATAGTTTTTATTTTATAATTTTGAATTAAAACTTAATTAATAAATTAATACCTAAATATTAAAGTTGTATAATTAACTCCTAATTTGATTATTTACTTTAAACTCTAAATTTTATTTTAAATTTACGAAATATTTTTTTCTTGTCGAAAAAGTGTATTAATTTTTAGAGGTGATTAATTCATCTTCTGATAAAATCCTAATTTATCTCCTAGATAAAATAGTTTTTCTTTCATAATCCGAAAAGTTTAATAAATGAGGCCTTTAAGACCTCAAAATATTTCAATGTTAAAAGTACATAATTTCTGAAATATATTTATTTAGGTATATTTTAATAGCATGAATTAACATCTAATATAAATAATAAATAATATTCATAAACAACTTACAGCACGAAAAATCATTTCAATTAAATATTAATTAGGTTCTAGTTACTTAATTCTTATAATTAACTTTACAAGTTCGTATATTATAAATTATAATAGATTTTAGTCGATTTAATGTATAAATACAAGTAAATAAACTCACAAAGTCATAAATAGTATGTACGTATTCGATAAATACGTCAGAAATTGTCATACTATACAATACATAGTAAAATTTATCAACGTATAAAATTAATGAAGATGAAAACTCGTTCTTTTCAAGGGTGGTGTGAAATTTACGTACATTTGTTTATCAAAAACTTTAATAACAGTCGATAAAAGTTTAATAACATTCAACCACAATAAAATGAATATTATTGCAACATTAAAAAAATATACCTATAAACTTTAACCGGATAATGATTGTTTTAGTGGTTCCATGGTCGCGTATCAAACTTTAATCAATCAATTGGACTATAATTACTTAATTAATTACCTCATATCTACATACGCAGAGTAATTGGAATCCGAATTTCAGTTAATTCTTTATTATATGTATTAATAAAGTTATACCATTTTATCTATTTACATATTCGTACGTAATTCTAACAACTTAATTATAATTCGAACAAATGGATTTTTAATTGAAACAAACGAAATGATAAAAATACATTATTTACATTGATTTTACACGATGTTTTTTTATAGAAAGTAAGCTCGGATGTAAGAAATTTCCGACATGATTTACTTCGACATTACATCTGTCTAAGAGAATCTTGTCCAAATGCCTTAAATAAAACCGATGAGGCACTCAGAAGGGAAATTAATAAATGTTATGATGAGAAATTCAAGCCTTTAGGCATGAAAGGAACCGTATCTGAACTGAAATGTGTTTCAGCAACATTTGAGTACGAAAAAAGCATATTGGACTATTTAGTAGCGTAAGACAATCAACTAATTTCAAAGTGCCTATTTTGATAATAAATTTTTTCCAGGGTAATACTTATTTCTTACATTTTCTTCGTAATATTTGCATCATTTTACGAAGGAATAGCTAGATATAAGCCAAAAGAAGAGTATGAAAAAGTTACAGGATCAGGAGGTAAAAATTTCTGCTTTTATAAAGTTTTTTTTTTGAAATTTTTCTTTGATTTCAGTTGGGTGGTTTTTAAGTGCCTTTTCAATTATCAAAAACTGGTACCGTTTAACAGCATCCAATACGAATCCTGAAGTTAAACGTTTACAAAGTTTACACGGTATCAGATTTTATACCATGATTTGCGTAATTATGGTCCATACTCTAATGTGCCATTTCAGAGGACCAATTTTGAATCCTCAATATACAGAAAAAGTAAACGACTTTCCATTTGAATAAACAAAGTTACATTAAAAACATTTTCAGGTTACCAAAAGCTTTGTAAACATGTTATTCATTAATGGAACATTTGTGGTACAATCGTTCTTTGTTGTTACTAGTTGGCTTTTAACGTACCATTTCTTTCAAATGTTTGAAAAACATAAGGAAGTTAATATGAACTTCATTATATTGGCCATTTTTAATCGTTTCATAAGGTAAACAGTGTGAATTACGATAAAATGGTCAAAATAAGTAAATTTTTATAAACATAGATTGTTACCTACCGTAATCGTCGTGATAGCCATCCACTGTACTTGGATTGTACAAATGGGCAGTGGTCCATTATGGGATGAACTGGTCGCCGATGATTATAGAAATTGTAAAAAAAATTGGTGGACAAACGTTCTGTTTATAAACAATCTAGTCCATCCCGAAGAACAAGTATATTTTTTCAGAAACTCTATTTTCAGTTTATTTTATACGCAAATTAATACATTTCAGTGCATACAACAAACTTGGTATTTAGCAGCTGATACCCAATTGTTCATATTTACCATATGCATTCTAACTCTTGTATGGAAATACAAGAGTAAAGCAAAATACATCTTTGGACTATGTTATCTTGTTGGTATTGCAATTCCAGCTTGCATAGCATACGTAAATAATTACGATATACACAACAGACAATGGCCAGAGTAGGTTTAAATTTAATTTTAAACAATATATATTAAATTTATCACTTTTAGACAAATGTACAAATTGAAAAATGTTAAAAACCCAGTATGGATAATAATGTACTCTGCCACATACAATAACATTGCCGGTTGGATGGTGGGAGTCACTTTCGGCTATTTGTATTACCTTTACAAAGATGTGCAAGTCTTCACAAAAAAAGTACCAACAATGAATTTAGCCGAAAACAAATGTACATTTCCATTCTTTTAGATTTACGTTGTTTTATGGTGGATAACGATTTGGAGTTTTTGTTTAACAATGGTATTTTCTGCGTCCTTCATGTATGCAGAAGGCTATCAATATACTCGTCTACAATCGGCTTTATATTGGTCTCTGAGTAAACCTATTTTTGCTCTTGGAATTGCTCTTGCAATATTTGGTTTCTCGCAGGGAATTGGATGTAAATAATTATTTCTTATTTATTTAATACAATAATATATGGTTCGTTTTAAGGGTTCATGAAATGGGTACTCGAATGGAATGCAATTGAAATTTATGGAAGATTATCGTTCACCGCATATATTAGTCATTTAATATTTATTCAATATCGAGTTGGTGTAGCACGACAGCCTGTTTTCGCAATGGATTCCCTCTTCGTATGTACATATTTTTGAGTCGTATCTTGTTTCATTAAATTTTCCAATATTTTTCAGATTTATTATATATTTGGTGACTTGTGTGTGTCTTATATTGTGGCAACAGTATTTTGTCTTTTCATCGAAATGCCTATATCTGCATTACAAAAAGTTTTGGTGCCACAATTGTCATCCCAACGGGCCAAAGATGATGCGAAACAAAGTGTTAATGGTGATGCAAACAAAAAAGAGTTTGTTAAAAGTATTATAACAAATGGTGATGTCAAAGATGCCAAAAAAACTCGATAGAAAACTTCAAGAACATTGTAAAGTGAATTGTAATTTGTATTTATTGTAATACTAGACATTGTAATAAGAATAAGTGAATGTAAATGCAGTTTTATTGAATAAAAGTTTTTATTTCTTTTATTAAGTTGTTTTGTTTGTTGTATAAATGTCAATTAAAACAATTACTTCAATTAAAATTACTCCCAACCAAACCAACTGAACCATATGTGCGCTTTTGTGTATGCTAAAAATATAAAATTTTTAGGTAGGAACTCTTTAACTTGTTTATCTAAGCACTAATGACTAATGCAATTAATTTAATTGTCAATTTAATTTATTGGTTTCTCTTTCATAAATTAACAGTAGTTACACTTTGGTAATATAACACGTATAGGGTAAACTTCTGTATATTTTCATCGTTAATCTGGAAAATTTAATCATTTTTAAGAAATAAATCATGTTAAATAATTCTAACAAAGTCAAAAACTAAATATTCATTTCTTTGACATGGTTATCTATAAGAAATAAGTTGTTTATTTAAAAAATAAGTAATTAAATAATAAAGACATAATAAATTCCATAAACAATATTCAAATTATCTGTTTAGGATATTTTGTATTGAAAAGACTGGACCTTAAATTCAATTAAACTGCTTCAAGTTCAAATTGAAAAAATTGTCCCCTACCAAGAGACCAAAAAATTAATATAAAACCATTAATGTCAATCTTGGAGTTTATTGCTTATATATACACATGTATAATAGTGTTTTTTACCAGTTTTTTTAGGAAAGTGTAAAAATATGTTGAAAAAAATTATATATTTAATTAGTCTTTACTTAACAATATGTATTGCCGAAAAATTAACAATTAGTGGTAAGAATAATTATTCAAAAATAACGACCAACATTTTGTTATAAACAAATTTTAAAGATGAAGAGTATTCTTCAATGCCACCACTTTTCTCAATGGATGATTATGAAGATTGCATGTTACTTAAACAAAAATCATTGTATTGTCGACTTACGTACGAATTAGAACCAATAAATAAAGACAATTCTTCACAAGTCTGGAAAATAGTCAAGGTATGTACGTTGTTATTTCTTTTTTTAATAATTGATTGAATATTGACTACATCTGGAATATTTTTGGTTAAAAAAGCCTACCTCAATAAAAATGAACGAACTAATCTTATCAAGTATTTCCTGATAATTATGTTAATTAAGCATACAATAAAATATAATAATAAAACATCAGATCAGTTTATTGACTTTTGCTAAAAAAAAAACTTGAAACTTGATTAATAACACAATTTTTATTTTCAACAAGTGATAATATTGCTGTTGAGATAAATTTTTATATACATAATTATATATAAACAATCAGTTCATATTAATATTTAGTTTATACCTAATAATCCTATTTTTTAAATGCAATTTTTCCCAATTTATTTAAAAAAATAACTGAAAACTGCATCAGTACTAATTGGATGCATTTTTAATTGAAATGGCGGGTTATTAATGTAAATTACGAGTATAAATAATAATACATACCCTGACAAAATTAATTACATTATTCATTGTTTTTTAACCTTCATTATATTTTTTTAGTACGTTTATAGGCAATAAATAAGATATAGGTACATACATATATTACATAATGAATAATGTGAAAACGTATTTTTACCAAAACCTTTGGCTCCGTCATTTCTACTCGTATTAAATAATTAGTTTCAAATATTTAATGTAACTACTAAATTATCAATTTAAATTATCATCTACTTTACGCAGTATAATTGTATTTTGGAATTAATTAAGTCATATAGGTAGGTACATGTAATTTCGAAAACAATTAAAAATTAATTTCGATATTAATTCAATAAAAATTATAAGTATGTAAATATATTAAAGTTAAAAAATATAAAAAGTTAAAGGGCATTTCAGGCTGTATCTTCGAACAAAAAAAATTATAGGCATGATTTATTGCGACATCATATTTGTATAAGAAAAACATGCCCAAAAGGTTTATCTGAAACGGATGAAGGTCTAAAAGAAGAGATAAACAAATGTTATGACACAAAATATAAAGATATGGGCCTTAAAGGGGCCATAACCGATTTAAAATGTTTTACAGCTACCTCATCATACCCCCTCAATATAGTCGATTATATTATAGGGTAAGTTCTATTCAAAAAAAACCTACATGTTAAAAATAGTTGGACAATTTTAGAGTGGCAGCAGTTTTATACATTCTCTTCGTTATTTATGCTTCATTTTACGAAATTAAAGCACGACACAACACCGAAGCGGAATATAACAGACTTACAGGAAGCGGAAGTGAATATGAGTGACAATATTTATGCAAAAATATATGAAATATATTTTTCTAGTTGGATGGATTTACAGTTGTTTTTCCGTTGCAAAGAACTGGAATCGTTTAGTTACAATCCAAAAAAAATCTCCACCAAATAAACTGCAGAGCATGCAAGGATTGCGAGTATGCGTTATGGTGTGTGTGGTTTTAGCCCATTCGTTAATGTTTCACTTCCGGTTACCACAAGCTGATATTAAGTTCATGGAAAACGTACGACAGTTGGCCTTTTTATTTGACCTCATTTTAGTGGCTGATAAATTTTTAGATAACAAATAAACCCTGGAATATGTTGTTTATTAATGGTCATTATGTGGTGCAAGTATTTTTTGTAATATCTGGCTGGTTATTAACTTATCACTTCTTTCAACTCTTTGATAAATATAAAACCGTACAATATCGATTTATTGTACTGGCGTTCATCAATCGAATAATGAGGTAAAAATGAAACTGCGTAAAAAATGTATGAAAACGTTTTACCCGAATGATTCATGTTTAGAATTTGGCCGGTATTACTTACGGTTTTAGCTATCCACTCCACCTGGATAATCCAGATGGGCGATGGACCACTGTGGGATGAAACGGCAGCAGGCGATTACCACAATTGTCGAAGACTTTGGTGGACAAACATGTTTTTTGTAAACAATATTGTCGAACCGCACAATATGGTAGCCAAAAAATTATTTTTTTTTATATAAATTAGGAATATTTAAATAAACAGACTTTCAGTGTTTGCAACAAACTTGGTATTTAGCGGCTGATATGCAATTATACGTAGTAACATTATTATTATTTATATTCTTGTGGACACGTCAATATATGACCAAATATATTTTGGTATTTGGACACATTATTGGTCTTGCAATTCCAGCTTATGTTGTTTATTCAAAAAATTACGATATACAGCTTAGAATGTATCCTGAGTAAGATTTTACACAAAGTAATAACAAAATTTGATAATGCCTGGAATTTTTTTAGACATTTTTACCTATGCAGAATGTTGAAAGATCCAATTTGGACGGAAATGTTCACAGCTCCTTACAATAACATCGGAAGCTGGATTATTGGCGTCAATTTTGGCTACCTTTTCTTCCATTACCAAGATGTTAAAATATTTACAAAAAAAGTACGAATATATAAAACTTCACAATAAAAATACTCGTACATACTTAATGATTTCCTATTCAGATTTACGTGAATTTATGGACGATCTTCGTGTGTTCTTCAATAATATCAGTAATTTTTGCAGCCGTTTTTATGTACCAAGATGATTATGAACACTCACGTACAATATCCGCATTTTATTGGGCTGTTAGTAAGCCGTTGTTTGGTCTTGGATTTGCGACTGCAATTTTTGGCTTCAGTCAAGGCATTGGAGGTAAATTTATTTATTTTTCAATTTTACAAACTGTTAAGCGACTTTTTTAAATTTTTAGTTTCTGTTAAACGATTTCTTGAGTCTGATAGCATGGAAATTTTGAGTAGATTAACATATTCCGCTTACATAGTACACGTTTTGTTTAATATTTATAGATTAGGACTAGGAAGAACCCCATTTTATTCAAGTTACACTATAAAAGTACGATTTTTATTTGTTTTGGTAAACTTGATAAATTAAATGTATTTTTTTTTTAGTTTTATCAAATTTTTGGTGACTTTTGTATAGTTTATATTGTAGCAATGTTTGTATATATACTTGTTGAAATGCCTTTTTCGAATCTTCAGAAAGCCTTTGTGTTACAATTAGCTGAAAAACGCAATGCAGAAAAAACTAAAGAACTCAATAATAATCCTCGAGAGAAAATCCAATAACAAATGTATATTTTATTATTAAAATTTTTTAAATTTCATTTCAACATGTTCATTTGGAAATGGATGAATCATTCTTTTATTAAAATTCAACATTTTAGAAGAATTTTCCGTAAACTGGATGGTGTAATGTAAAAAAATTTTAATTAAAACCAATTTTACTAAAAGCTCTGTGAATTTCCATTCTATAAATAAAATGTAATTAGTATTATAAATAAATTAATTTTAAGTAAACAAATTACCATTATTTATTGTATTAAAATCTGATCCATATGGCAGGTAAGTATTATATTTGATAAATTTTTCATTTTCTTCCGCAAATCGATCGGGATCGAAAGTTTCAGGATTAGGAAAATTATTGGCGTCGTGGTGTATTCCATAAATTGACAATAATATAAAAGTGTCATTCGGCAGTTTAAGATTTTCACTTAAAATTAACGGTGATACAGTTTTTTTGAAAATAACTGAATGTGGAGGATATTTTCGAAATGTTTCTAAAAAAGATTAAAGTTAAATCAGCTTTAAGTCAAAAGTTTTTAGATCTCACCTTTAACCACTGTGTTCAGATAAATCAAGTCATTTAAAGTTTCTATACTTAATTTTTTGTTTTCATTTTTAAATCTTCTTATTTCACCAATTAATTCATCTTGAATATCTTTTTGAATACACATTTCTTGTAAACAAAATAATACAGTTGAATAACTGTTACACGAAATATTTGCAATTAAGTTTATAAACTGGTCAACTTCACTAGTTTTTGATATGAAATCGTTATCAATTAAAAATTGAAGTAAATCATCCTTTCTAATATCGTTCTTTTTACGAATATTTGCACATTTTTTTAAAATTTGCTTCAATTCGTAAGACTTGTGGCTTTTATTAAACAATGGATAACAAGTGGAAAATAATCTGAGTCCATTAAATTGTAAAAGAGTTTTTAGTCCTTTAATCACATCACAATAATCATTAGAATCAATGCCAATTAACTCAGAAACGCAACTTGAAATTAATTTATGGCACTTTTCACTAACACTGAGTCCCTTATCTTCAAGACCTTCAGTTCGTTTATCATAATTGTTGTTTAAAAAATTATCAAACTCAAATTTATTATATAATACTGAATTTGTAGAATAGCAGGGCAAAAAGACATCAATCAAACTTTCTTTATTTTCCTTTAACACTTTATCAATTAATTGCGGTTCAATAATTAAAACTGCTGGTTTTAAAAATATAAACAAACCACCATACTTGTAATGTTTCCTCTTAAAATAATTATAGTATTTCCACACGTGATAGAAAAATGCACTTTTACCGAAAATCACATCATAAAAATGTCCGAAAATTGCATTCGAACTACGCGAATGTTGTAATTGATGGCGTTCGAAAAATGTTAATTTATTTTTAACGGAAAGCAATAAAGCAATAACAATAAATGTAAACAATGTTAAACAGTACATAAAATTGTATATAATACTTGTATTATTTAACATTTTCCATATGAATCAATAAAATCACTCACAAGAGAAAATAAGCACTCACATGCTATTAAGTCTATTAATATTCACCATTTTTAATCACGTTTTTTGATTTAATTAACTTGTTTCTAGCGAGTGAAATAGTAAAGTGTTTATACGTCTCAGATTAGTTCGTTTAATTTGTTTGTATATTGTTAATGTTAATAAAATTGTTTGTCGCACATTGTGCAATGGATAGCAACAAATTTGTGTCAAGGTGCGACAACTCTCGCACACTTAAAATGCTTAAAAATCTTCTAGTGGTCTACGTCTAAGTACCATTATGTTAAAAAGAAAGTAGAAACTAGAAACCATATACATACAAGTAATGTATGTTTAGTTTTTGTTGAAAAACTGTTTTCTAATGCAAAATGGGAAACCGAATCTGTTAAATAAAATCCTCAAATGTAATACTTCATTGGAATTTAATAATAAATAAATGACATTAGGTGTATTGCATAGTGCTTCATATATTTATACTTATGGATCATGGTCATATAATTTATCAGGTTTTTTTATTCAAAAATTACATACAATAGGCTAAATACACTTAACAGTTACAATTTTTTTTTCTTTTTCCATATTGACATCTACATATAAAACAAAAAGAAATGGAAATCATGTTCATAGCCACCAAAAAATTATTATGGCTTATAACAAATGCAATATTTGTTTATATTATAGTGCAATTTATGTTACAAGTGCATTTCAGTTCATTTATAAATTAATTTAAATAAATAGTAACAATAAAATTGTACAAGTAATAACACTGTACACAAGTGATTACTAAAGGGGTGATTTCAAGATCAGATTTTTGTGATTCTGTTTTAAAGTTGTGATTATTAATCACAAAAATCTGTATTTATTTTAAGAATTAAAGCACTAGTCGTTGCTAATTTGTTTAGTTATTTATTTTATACTTTTTCTATTCCTATCCTATAAAACACGCATGTTGATCGACTCTTACTTGCATTTTGTCTAAAATCTACATAACTTTTGTTCTTTTATTGAATAATAAACCCATGTTTTAGCCGATTACATTCAGGCACCCTTTTCTGATATCTTTTATTTATGTTGCACATGAAAGACCTCGGAAATATTTAAATGAAATTTAAGAGCTTCCATTGTAAACCAGTCTGGTTCATTACAGCTTTCAAACACACAGAAATATCATAAATTTTCTAAAAAAAAACGATGCAATTACATTGGGAATATTTTTTAAATATCTCTTTTTCGATATATCTATGATACAATATTAAGAACATATGGTTCAATAACAATTTAAAGCCTATTTGTTTTGTTACTGATGCTTCCACAGAGTACTTAAAAAATTAATGGAAATAATCCACAACTTGTCGGAAATTTCTGTTAAAACTGTAATTGGAACAAAATATGCGGTGAATGGAAGTTCATAATTGTTTTTACCTGTTCACAGAAATACAAACTACGCTTTTAAATACTTTTTTTACTAGAGATATTGTCAAGTTTATTTATAGAAAGCCGACGATTATTGTTATTATTATTCAATAATACACTAATTACAATATTTAATAACAATTATTATATACATGAAAAGTGGAAGAATTAACGACCTTAACCACATATATACTCGTTTATATATATAGAACATAATTGCTAGTCATTTTTATTTAAGTTTAGTGCTGGTGATATTTCCAGGCATCAAAAATGTGTTTTGTGTACAAAAATAATTCAATAACAAAAATAAATAATTAAAACATATATATTTAAGATTGTAATAATAAACATAAAAATATATACATTAACTCAAATGTGTTTCTGTGTATACAAGATGAACAAAAATATTTAAAAAATAAACATATAAACAATTCTTTAAAAAAAAAAGAAACTAAACAAATCAATCAATACTGTTTTAACTCTTTGACATACTTTGGAATTGTTAGAAATTAAGACAAAATTCAACTTAAAAGGAAAACATAAATGATATGTACTTTCGTGTATATGTCATTAAATTTCGAAAAATAAATAGATATATTCAACAAATGCATAATATTTCAATACATAACAGTCAAGCGTTTAGCCTTGTCGTAGAGGCATAATAAATTGTATAATTATATATTTATTTTAAATTGAAAATCGTCGACATCTCTTTTGTTTAGATTTATTATTACTACAATTTCTGGCTTTCAGCTTTACTTAAACTGATAGCCAATTTTAAGTCAGCTTCTTCTTGTAAAAGTCTCTTTTTTCTATCCTCCTCAAGCCTTAAACTTTCACGTGCCGCCCACGCCAATTGTTGGTCCTCGTTCAATAGTTCATGTTGTATTGTTGGTGCTGACGCCCTACCACTTACACCACCACTTTGAAAATTATCAATATTTGGCAATGGCACCGACTGTCTACCATCCAATCCGAAAGGATCGAATTTATCATCCTTAAAATCCATCGCTGTCGATAATTGATTATTTGCACTAAAACCGAATGCATCTACAGAGGTTGATTTCTTTTTAACATCTAGATTGGGCCGCTGTTGTTGTTGTTGTTGTTGTTGTTGTTGTGGTGGTTCATCATCATCAAATGTTATATTGAATGGATCTTCATAACGATAATTACGAAATGGATCGTCAGTAAAGTCCAAACCTTTGGCTTGGGTGGTTGTTGTCACCTTGGCAGTTCCAGGCTTATCGGAGAACTGAAGAGGATACGGCAAGGTTATTAAGGCTGAAAAATTATTTTAAACAAAGCATTTTGTTAGCTTTATCCACTGTCCACCTGGTACTGCTCCTGTAAAATTTACCTAATACACAAGCTAAACAAAATATAAATATATAAATAAAAATTTATAAAAAAATAAAACTACGTTCGTGTAATACATGCGGGTTGTGCGCTCAGGTCTGCTAATTACTAATACAAATAAATGTCCTAAAAATAGAAAATAATATAATAACATAAGTTAAAATGTATATCAAGTAAATAATTGAATACAGAAAAAAAACTTTGATATATACAGGGTGATTCTGAATTGCGTTCGGAAACGCTATAGTTGACATAAAAATAAGCCGAAAAGCTGTTTAAACATAAAGCGAATTCGGTACCCCTGAGGAGTTATTCAGAATTCAGAATCACCCTGTAGATTAACAAAATATGAATGAACATAAACATTCCATAATTTATATAAGGAAATAACCACGAACTAAATTCACTTTAGAATTACATTATTCAAATCTCAAATGAATTTATGACCGTAGTCTAGCGATTAATGGAAATAAAAGGAAATGTTCTACCTTTAGATAAGAGGATACATATGGCATGGGAGTGTAATAGGGCAAAGAATTGGGAAATATTTTATTCAAGCACTAAAAATAAACATAATAAAGAATACGAAAAGAAAAATTTCCAAAGATAGCAAAAAAGCTATACAACTTAAATTAAATCAACTGTTTACCTTGGCT